>VZQC01014462.1:1030277-1088470 GCA_009823505.1 Rhizomys pruinosus
TCTGATAACATCTTCCTTTCTGAAGCTCCATTCTTTCTTCTGTTATCTTTCCTCTTTAGAGAACTTCCTTTCACCATTTTTTAAGGTTAGATTTAAATTTCTCTTTTTCTTTGGATGTCTTTATCTCATTCCTAAAGGATTGCTTTTCAGGACACACAATTTATGAATGACATTTCTTTCCTTACTTGAAAAGTGTCACGCAAGCATGGTGGTACACGCCTTTAATCCCACCACTCAGGAGGCAGAGGCAGGTGATCTTTGTGAGTTCGAGGCCAGCCTGGTCTACAGAGCGAGTTCCAGGCCAGCTGGGACTAAAGGGAGACCCTGTCTCAAAAAGACGGAAAAAAAAAAAAAAAACAGTGTCATGCCATTTCTTTCTGGTTTCCATGTTCCCACGAGAGCAGTCTGCTCTTATTCAAGTCAGGGTCCCCCTGTGGGAAATGCCTTATTCTTTAGCTGTTTTCCAGACTTTGTTTTTGTCTTAAGTTTTTAGAAGTTTGATTATGATGTGTTTTGGCATGTTTTTGCCCATTTGTTTTTTAAAGAGAGGCTCACTCTAAACCAGACTGGTCTGGTACTCGCTTATTTTTATTTTATAATTTTTTTTGTCTTTTGGAGACAGGATCTCCCTGTAGCCCCAGCTGTCTTGGAACTCACTCTGTAGACCAGGCTGGCCTTGAACTCACAAAGATCTGCCTGCCTCTGCCTCCCAAGTGCTAGGATCAAAGGCATGTGCCACCATGCCCAGTGAGCAGTGTTCTTTTTTATTTTACTGGCACATATTCACTGTACACAGTGATGGATTTCATAAAATATTTAGATTCAAATCCATCATGTACTTTGACCATATTCCCCTAGGCAATATCCCTTTTATGTAATCTTTTGTGTGTATGTGTGTGTATGTACTATATGTATGTATGCTTATATCTGTGAGTCCTATGCTGCAGCCTATGGTGTAGAGGTGAGCAGCCCCAGGGTCTGTCCTTGCCTTCCATCTTGTTTGAGACTGAGTCACTTGCTCTCTACTGCGCATGCCAGGTTGGTTGGGCCATGAGCTTTCAGGAATCCTCTGTTGTATGAATGCTGGGATTGCAGACATGTGCTACCACATCCTATTTTACTGGGTTCTGGACAGCCAAACTCAAGTCCTGTTTACACAGCAAGGGCTTTACCCACTCATCATTTACCCAGGCTTCTAGCAATATTCTTTTTTTATTTTATATTATTCCAAAATATGCATATATATATATATATATTCCACACACAAGTCAAAATTAAAAATTCTGAAAATAATCTATAGGTTGATTCCTAAACACATTTAGAGATTCACATTTTAACAGTAAATTTGCATGTAGGTATAAAGTTGTGTAATTTTACATTCTTTTTTAAGAATATGACTACATACCCTCCATCTATATATGGTAATTACAATGTGTGAGTATAAGTGGTAGGACAATTCTAGAGCCCATTTATAGATTCACATTGTAATCGCACAGTTGCTTTCAGATACAATGACAATTAAACTTTCTTCCTATGGCTCCTTTTTTAAAATGGTGATCATTTTTGAGCAAATTTAATTTTTCTTCTTACATTGATTTAAATAGCGTGAATTTTTAAGGAAAACTAACTTCCCCTAGGTAGTATAGTACTCTATTGTATCTACTTTAGCTAGAAAAAAAATAGATGAGAATACTTTTGATTGAGTTCTTGGCACATGTCATCTTGCAAAATTTGTTTAATAAGCCTATGCTGTCTTTCAGACAGATTCAGGTGTTATAATTGATGAGAAAACTGAAATCCAAAGAGGTTAAAGAGTACATCCAAGGTCAACATAGCAAATCACCAGTAATCCTGGAATGTTAACCTCTCTGTTTTCTGTGATTTCTATGCACTAGGAGGATATGACAGCAGGGCTAAAGGGAAAGCTGTGTCCTCCAGAGGCTGTTTGATTTCTCTTTTAGAAGCCCGTTCTGCAGTTTCTTGTTTATCACAGTTCTTCAGAATCCTTGTCACAGTACAGGAAAGCCCAGCTTTCCCCACCTTAGAAATGATCTAGCTATTCAAACACTTGCCTTTTGCCTGTCATTTATTGTTAACAAATCCCATGTTGGGGAGATGGTCTGGAGGAGGAAGGGTGAATTTCCATATACTCAGTTTAGAATTGGAGAAGGGGGGGGGGTAGGACATGCTATAGAAGATTAAACAAAGAGCACAGGCCCTCTGAGGCCATCCACTGATTCCTCTGCTCAGCCACCATTGATTAGGCAGAGAAACTACATAGGAAAAGTTAGGGAAACTCTCAAACCTGTTTAGTCCTGGAAGTACAAATTCAAGATCTGGCTACAAATAACTAAGCAAAGACAGGGTGTGAAAATTGTATGAGAAATGTGCAAGGCAAATTAAGATCCAGGAGCTGGAGGGGTTACTTCTGGCCAAGGCAACAGGGAAGGCTTTGTATTCAGTGATGGGGCTGTGATGGATGAGTGGGATTCAGTGAAAGTTCCAGTTCTCAGAAGTCAGGCTAATGCATTATTGCCCTTTTGATTCCAGTTTTAAGCCCAAAAGATTTTGAAGGATGTTTAGGATGTTAGTCATTTTTTTCCTCTTTTATTTGTTTATTTTTTAAGGGATTCTACAATATAATACAGCTGTTTTCAGATAACATTGATGTTACTTGGTTTGCCATACAATTAGGTAATTGGTGCATATGTTTTTTGGTGCATTTTTTTTAAGTGAGCCAAATTATTAAGCATAAGCAATGAATGTAAGTAAAATTCATGTAAAACCAATTTGCAAGTATCTATGTCCAAATTTTGAACAACCCAAGTTTCCCATAGTCCACTTGGAGAAGCTTGTATGCACAAGCATGTTGATCAAATAGGAGTCCAGTCTATATTGCTGTAGTCTCATGATTCACCCCAATCTCTCCACAGCCCTTACATTCTACCATGCCTCCTCTTCCGCAAGTTGTTCCCTAGGCTTTGGGAAAGGGGCACAAGTGGGTGAGAAGCAAAACAGTCTATTTTCTCTGGAGATGTCATTTTGGACTCTAGTCTGTTCAGGTTGTTTCCCTTCATGGGTTGACAACTTATCCAGTGATGCCTTTTTAGTCATACTAACAAAGCACAAGCAATCAGATGTATAGGCATTTAAGCAGTACTAATTATTATGGCAAGCTAAGCTGTGAGCATAGACACAGATGCTTGGATGGTATGCTAATCCACAAACTGTGGTTTCTCTATAAAGGGTGACAAGTTCTTATTGTGGCTTATAACATCTCCTAACCACTAGAGGACATAAGCTTGTGGCATCTGCTGTGAGTTATTCCTCCAAGGAGAGAGTTAATAGCCAATTAGATTTGGGATATATATAGACACTTGGCTGCCACTGTTGCACAGTATCTCCAGGCTGTTGAGCTGTAGCTGATACTGATGGAGGAGTCTTGCTTGTCTCAAGGAGACCAATATTTTGCTGTATTGCTTTAGTGGCCTTTGGTAATACTCTCTGGCATTTCAGAGGCCAGTTGTACATTAGCAAGTGACGTTTCATAACATTTTTTCATGCTCACACCAGGTCTTCGACAACAAGGACTTACTGCCTTTCTCCTTGCATATATCCCACTTATAGGCAAAAGGCCTTTATAATTTTGGGGGCTTGAATCCCCTAGCCAACATCTCCTAGGCAGAATAATTCATTGCTGATATCAGAGCTTTCCTGTACTAATATATTTTGCTTAATTACACAGCTTATAAAGACTTTACTATTGAATTTGGCTCTAGAGAGAGAATTATCCTTTCACAGTTCCTATGCCTATCAGTCAATTAAAAAAGGATAGTTATGGGGGCTGGAGAGATAGCCTAGCGGTTAAGAGCACCAACTACTCTTGCAGAGGACCTGGGTTCGATCCCCAGCACCCACATGGCGGCTAAGAACCGTCTGTAACTCCAATTCCAGGAGAACTCCAGTTCCAAGGGAATCCGAGACCCTCTTCTGACTTCTGCCCCATGGCATTGCACGACACGGGTGCACAAACCTACATGCAGACAGTACATTCATACACATACAAAAATAAATTTAAAAAAATTTTAAAAAAGGGTAGTTATACCTGTTTTTTTGAGAAATTACCACTATAACAGTTGGCTCTAGTTTACAGTTAGGGAATGACTTCAGTACCATCATGTTTTTCTTTTTCCTATAAAGGGGAGAGGTAAGAAGGTTTCTCAGCATCTGGAAGGTAAACTTCATTAGGGCCCATTATAAACAGTTAACCCCAATAGAATTCAGAGAGATGCTCAGTGTCTATGACTCAGGCAGTCTGACGTTCCTCTTTCTTTAATGTTCAGATGGGTCAGCCTCTCTGCTGGCATTTCCCAATCCATCCTGCACAGCCAAAAGTACGTTTTCAGGCATTTAGATTGGTGTTTTAACCTGTGGGAACATACAATTCTCCTCCCGTTGTTAGTTTCAAGATCTCAAAATTGAAAATTTAAAAAAGAGGGAGGTGGGCGGTGGGGTAGTATCCCTTCTGGGATACAAATGGAAAACTCTGTGTTCCAGTCATTTTTTTATATATAAAATGAGGCAAGTGCACAAAGCTTTGGACATAACGTAATACAAATTCATAGCAGTGCGCCCCAAGCCTTTCTGCATCCAGATTTACATTATTACTTTTTCCTATAACTATTCTACAAAAGAGATGTTACAGTATCATTTTCCATTTGAGGAAAAAAGTTCAGAAAGACAGTTGCCTGCCCTTACTAGTGAATGAGAAATTAAAACAGATCTTCCAGCAAGCCAAGTGCAGCTGGAAGGAAGCTCAGAGAAGCAAGAATGTGCTAAACTCCACTGTTCAGTCAGGCCAGTGAATTTCTAGAGTCTTTTGCTAAAAGAAAATATTTTGAGAATGTGAGCTAGGTCAGTGTGTTTAACCTCCTTTAAAGGTTTTGTGTGTAACAAAATAGCTTGGTGAATTTAAGGTGACGCTTTCTTCTCAGCTAACTATGCGCCCCCCTTTTGTGTTTAGCGGGAGGTGGCAACTCTCAAAAAGACAGTATGTAGCATAGGTTAAAAGCAAAAAGAAGGAAGGATGTATGTGAAAGGAGAGGGCTGATGCTGCCTGGATGAGAAGTGAGCATTAGGAAAAGGGATTCTTCCTTTTCTGTTTTAAGTGTCAGCTCTGACCTATCTCTTCAGAGGTCCTTAATACCTGTATGTATTAATTGTTTAGACTTTTGATTACTGAAGATTACTCAGTAAAGGCTGACACACTGCTTTGGCTGCACTGCCTTAAACATGTATCTCTAAGAAATCAGAACGAGCAACTGTGAGCCTTCATTTGAGTAAAGCTAATGCTTGGGCCTCAGCAGGAAAGTGACTTTAATTAATTCTAGAAGACCTTTCCATTGAGAAGCAAAGCATGCCCCTGGCTCTTTAGAAAGGTTAGGGCATACTTTTCTCCTCTTATTGTAGGAGGCTGATGTAAATCTCATGCAAGCAAGTCTTCTGTATTCTTGTTGGTGAGTTTGATTTTTAGTAAAGGAAGAGCAAACAAAAATAGTCAATTAACTTCTCTATTCTAATAAGTTCTAAACTGAAATATAGAATCTTCCATCACAATAAAATATGACTAAAGACCTCATCAATACCCATTTAGCAAATGCTTTGGATTAGACCGTCTCTTCCTAATACTTAGGAATTCCATTATTCCTTATTTCAGTGAACATGTTACAAAAAAAAAATTAAGCAAAATGGGATTAGGTTTGCCATTTATCATTTACTCGGAGTAGAATTCTGGTCTGACATGTGGGCACTCATATCCAGGGCTTAATGCTTTTAGTAATTATGAGGATCATGTAGGGAATGTTGATTGGTGGGAGAAAAAAAATCTTTATTAACTGCTCAGAAATAGTTAATTCTTCATTAGTCAGAGCCTTACACTAGAGGCTGCTGCCATGAACCGTGGATTAGAGTTTATGATAGTAATAACCTCCCTGGAAAAACATTTGTTACTATACTTAATGACCAGATTTTAGTGCATTAACCTTCCCGGGGAGGTCAACTAACAAAATGGATGTTAACTGCTTGTAACAACCAATTCCTCTGAAATTAATATTTAGATGCCTTTGGTGTCAAAAAACCTTCCTTCCATATCAGGGCATTAAAAACACTTCTGAATTATTAATAGCAGGCAGAATTCAATGCCTGAAAGATTTCCATTCCCGTGCTCTTTAGCCTCAGCCTCTTCCTATTTTCTCCAACAGAGTTCTTTTCTGCAGGAACAAGGAAAGCATTCAGGGAAATTAGGTCTCAAAAATGCATGTGGGTCAACAATGCAGGGCGGTCTTGAAAAGGTCACTCTTTAAGTTCAACAGAAATAAACATAATAGGAGTGTGAAAGGCAGTTCAGAGCACACTGGGAGCCTGACAGAGACAAACTCCATACCAGGCCCCAGGCTTCTCAGGGACAGCCCTATCACCACCTGTCAGGAGCTCCTTAAAGACGTTCTTGCCTGCCTTCTGCAACTGACCTCCAGGCTGAGCTCTCCGCCCCTCCCCCTCCTTCAATTGGAAACAAACCACATTTATGTCAAAACAACTCTGAACTATTTCCTTCCCAAGCAACCCCAGAATATAAAACATGTTCTGAAAAGCTGGCCCGTTCCCTGGAGGAATTTTATGATTTGGTTACTGCCGCACAGCATGTTCGGCTGCTTGGCTGAGTTAGACTTGAGTCCCTGCCAAACAATGAAGCAATACTATTATTAGCCTTCCCATTCAATGGTGACAAAACAGCCCATGTTTCTATTTTCAGATGGCTTTCTTCTCGTGCAATAGCTATGCAGAAATCTGAACCTCCGGCCAAGACTGGACCTGCAGGCCTAAGCAGCCATATATTGCCAAAACACAGTGGCCTGAAGGGGAAATGTTTTAATGGTAGTATTTTTAGGCAGAGGTCGAAGACAGAAAAGCTGCCAAAGTCCTGCCTGCCAAAACCTCTGCTGGCTTATCTGAACTCTGCTGGGGTTGGGACAGCACCCCCAGATCTCAGTTAACATGTGTGGCTCCATCATTTAAAGTGGCTCACAATGTTAAGATGATTTTGAGATGTGCTGACTGGGATGGTGAGGGGAACAGGTAAAACACATGTCCCTCCAGTGAGGGTCAGGCCGCCAGCAGCATTTGCAGAAGAGCCAGGCGTTCTGGAGTGGGTCTTTCTAATAGGTACTTTTGCAACCCTGGAAATTTCATGTAGACAGAGATCATTAAAAATTTTGGCCCGCTTCCCTTTGTAAATAAGATTTGCTTTCTGACCATTAATCCAGGACAAACTCTGCGTAGTAATGATTTTTAATTTAATAGCTAGATTTCCCACTACTTTGGGAATGCTTGCCAGTGGAAGGGCCGCCCTACCAGCACATGTGCACTGTCCTTCTTCCTTATTGTCCTCGCCTTTTATATATTATTTTGGAGGAAATGAGTATTTGAATTTGGAAAGCAATTCTTTCAGAATCTGATAGATTTTATGGATCTAATTTTCAGAGTTTTGTTTAGTGATCTCTCTCTGGTAAAGTACTGTGTTTACAAGCCAAAGCATTATTGTTTTAAACTGGTCTCTAAAGAACTTTCCATATTCTTTCTGAACTGGTCTATGGGTGCTACGCACGCCTTTAATCCTAGCACTCGAGAGGCAGAGGCAGGCGGATCTTTGTGAGTTCAAGGCCAACCTGGTCTACAGAGTGAGTTCCAGGACAGCTGGGGCTACAAGGAGACCCTGTCTCGAAAAGACCAAAAAAAAAAAAAAAAATAGTATTCTTATTCCTGTGAACCACAATGAAGTACTTTGTAAATCTTTCATTGGATGGATATTTTTATTTTTATTTTGGTCTTTTTTGAGACAGGGTCTCTCTGTAGTCCCAGCTGTCCTGGAACTCACTCTGTAGTCCAGGCTGGCCTTGAACTCACAAAGATCCGCCTGCCTCTGCCTCCCGAGTGCTAGGATTAAAGGCATGAGCCAACACGCCTGGCCAGGATGGATATTTTTAAACACTTCTCTTCTTATTGATCTTTTTTTTTTTTTTGGTCTTTTCAAGACAGGGTCTCCCTGTAGCCCCAGCTATCCTAGAACTCACTCTGTAGACCAGGCTGGCCTTGAACTCACAAAGATCCGCCTGCCTCTGCCTCCCAAGTGCTAGGATTAAAGGCGTGCGCCACTACGCCCGGCGTGAACACTTAGTATTATTTTTAGAACAAGTTAATTTTGTCAATTTTCTTTTTATAAGTATAATATTTAGTTGCCAGTCATGATGGTGCACGGCTCTAATCGCAACACTCCAGAGGCAGAGGCAGGCAGATCTCTGTGAGTTCAAGGCCAGCCTGGTCTACATAGTAAGTTCCAGAACAGCTGAGGCTAGAGGAAGACCCTGTCTCAAAGACCAAAAAGAAGTATAGTATTTACTTCTGCATTAAAATTTTTTTTTAGAATATGCCAGGCATGGTGGTATATGTTTGTAATTCCAGCATTCCATTAGGCTGAGGCAGGAGGATTACTTTGAGTTTGAGGACAATGTGGACAAAAGAGTGAAATACTATCTCAAAAAACTGAAAAAGAGGCAGAGGCAGGTGGATCTCTGTGAGTTCAAGGCCAGCCTTGTCTACATAACAAGCTCCAGGCCAGCTGGGACTAAAGGGAGACCCTGTTTCAAAAAGACAAAAAAACAAAAACAAACCTGAATAAAAAAAGGACAATTAATCTGAACTTGTAAGTTGAAAGAAAAAAAAAATGGGATGATATTTTGGTTTTTCAGATGTCTTTTTCTAGAGAAGCAACTTAGACCAAGTGCTGAGAGAAAGATCTTTTCCCAAATATAAAATTGAAATATGAACTGTTGACATTTTCCACTCCTTCCATGCCTATTCTTTACAGAAATATCAGCGTAAGGCTGCTGGGAGCCAGCTCTAAAGTATAAATAAAATACAGTTATTGCCTCAGACTGCTTTATCTCTGAACTGATAAGATTTCTAAAAGCGATTCAACTGTCCTGTGAATCATTAACTTCATTACATTTACAGAGAATATGATGCTTCCTCTGCTTGCAGGGCGCGTGGATTCTTCGTCAGCACTGCACTGGCCGCCGAGTTCGGGGACAGGTGGCGCACCTGCACAATTTATTAGTGGTCGGTAGGGTTTGAAATCGGGACGTTGATCACAGTGCTGTTTGCCTAATGAACTTCCATGTGCGGCTTCCTGAAAACCCATTTATGGTTTCTGTTGCCTCCATATGGCATTCTGATGAGCTTACAAGTCTCTTTAAGTGCTTCTATATCAGAAAACAAGAGCAAAGCTGAAACAAAGTGAGTCATCTGGTTTTGTCTTTGCTTTCACTGCATGAGATAATGTGAAGGTGTTAATTACAAGACTTCACTGAGTCCTGACTAATAACAGTGTGCAAACAAATGCATGTCAGGCTCAGCCACAGAAAAGCTTCTACTAATAAGGTAAAACTAGCAATTAGAGCTGACAATGAAGTAATACTTTCTGTTGAATATTCATTAATGGAGTTCTTGTTTGGGAGAAGGAAGGCTTCAGATTGTCCAGATGGAAACCTAGAATAGGAAGCCTGGTCATTCCCTTTCAATGAATTCAACTCTGTTTGGTGAGCTGGTGCACTGAGTTAATTCCTTTTGTACCAAAGCCTTGACCCTTCACTTCAAAGGCAGAACCTCCTGGCCCCTATGATTCCTCAATCTGTGACCAAGGCATAATGGGGACAAATTGAATTTCCAGAAAGAGAAAAATGATAGTGGCTATAGGACATCACTGACAGTGTGCTGTGAGCAGGGTATCTTATTTAAATTGCTCATTGTCATCCTGGCATTTCAGGAGAATGAGAGTAATCTACTAAGCCTAAGACAGAACAGTCCATGTTCTGGCTGTCTCCTCTCTTTTCTAAGAAGGCAGTCCAACACGTATGTATAGACATAGTTAGTTACCTACTAAGCCTAAGCCCAGAACATTCCGTGTTCTGGCTGTCTCCTCTCTTTTCTAAGAAGGCAGTCCAACATGTATGTATAGACATAGTTAGTTACCTACTAAGCCTAACCCAGAACATTCCATGTTCTGGCTGTCTCCTCTCTTTTCTAAGAAGGCAGTCCAACATGTACGTATAACATATTTAGTTATCTACTAAGCCTAAGCCAGAACATTCCATGTTCTAGCTGTCTCCTCTCTTTTCTAAGAAGGCAGTCCAACACATACATATAGACATAGTTACCTTTGTCCATCTCTGATTCCTGATACAGAGCACCTAAAATCTCTGCATTTCCTCAGTGTTAGAAATATCTATTGATATTTATAGAAGCATATTTAATAACTCCTGAATTTATGCCAAAGAGGAGACTAAGGTTGGATCTCAAGACAGTATCAGGATGGGGTCAACAGAATGAGTGAATGATTTGAGCATTGGAGAGTTGGAACTTGCAGTCCCGCTTGCTGATCTTGGAGAGGGAGAGAGCAGGCTATAGATTAAGCTCCATAAAACTCTTCTAGAACAGCAATATTCGATGAGCTGTGAGACACTCAAAGAGGCTGGAAGGGTGGTTCTCCCAGAGGATGAAAACCCCACCCCTTTCTACACCATGCCTCACACCATGCCCATCCATCTCTTCGTGTGTCTTGATCTGTATCTGCTATAATATCCTGGCAGATACGTGTTTCCCTCAGCTATGAGCTGTTCTATCAGAAGTGCAAGTAGCTGGGCTGAGGTCAGATTTCAATGGTATATTATCTGCTTAGCATGTGTGGGGCCCTGGGTTAGATGCTCAAAACACACACACACACACACACACACACACACACACACACACTTGAGTATCCTGAGGACCTGGATTTGCCATTGATATTTCAAGTAGGAGAGAGTATTGCAGCACCGAGCCCTTACCCTGTGAGATCTGACAATTCTGTTTACGTAGACAGTGTAGGTGGTATCAGAATCAATGAATTATATAAGACACTTACTTGCTGTCCTCTAGAGATTTTCTTGGTGTAGAGAAAACTCCTCATATATTTGATCACAAAAGTGCTCTCTCTTGAGAGTGAAAATTGGGAAGACAAAGTTTGCTTTTTTCATTTATATTACTTTTAGAGGACGGGAGTTCACCTGCTTTTCTCCACTGTAGATTGGTGTCCCCAAGCGCAGCACTAAATCTACATGGATCTGGTCCACACAGTGTCTTCGAAACATGATAGCAAATTCTATACCCAAGTTATGTCTGCCTTTTTAACATTTCTTAGTAAATATGCTTACCCAGAGGCCTTTGCTACTTTACTACCAAAAACATTTTATTTCAGTGGCTTTTAGCAGTTATTATGTATGAAAGTAGGTACAACTGGGTTTTTTTTTTTTAATTAGGATACAAAATCTTCAGTGGGTTAACTGCTCAAAATGTTTGAATTTTAGAATGAATCGTGACCTCTGTAAAATAAAACCACATGCTGCTTTTTACATGTTTATTGTGTGTATGGAACATATATGCACATGTGTGGAGGACTGCCTGTGTGCACACAGAGGCCAGAGGTCCTGGGATGCCTATCTCAGTCCACTTCTCTGAGGCAGGAGCCCCCACTGAACCTGGAGCTAGGCTGGCAGCCAGCAAGACCCACCGATCCTCCAGTCTCTCTTCTTCACAATGCCAAGGTTACAGGGAAGTGCGACCGCACCTAGCTTTTTACTTGGCTACAGATGAGTCAAACTCATGCTCGTGTAGCAAGCAATGTTAACCCACTGAGCCATCTCCTCCCATCTACTGCTTTGACTCTTTTCACTGCCTGAGTTAGTGGAAATGGTTTCAGGCTCAGATTAAAAAGCCACAGTTTCAGACTTGTTTTCCATTTGCATGATCACATAACACACTTCTTGTTACTGGCACATGAGAGGAAGTTACCAAGAGCTACTAAAAATGGGAGGGAAGCAGCTGGAAGCATGTGCGTCTCATCCTGTAGTTGGTGGCAAGGTCTAGCCATTTTATACACAAACTTGCATGCAAACAGTACATTCATACACATACAGAAATAAATAAAATTAATAAAAAAAAATAAAAAAAAAAAAAAAAAAAAAAAAGAAAGAGAAGCAAAGAGAACAGCAGAGGCAGCCTGCGAGCCTCCAATGCCCCTCCCACCAGATCTACCATTCAAACCATGAATTTTCTACCTGTTTTGCATAGCAAAATTGTAATTCTTTTTTATTTTTTTTACATTTTTTTATTTCATTAGTGTATGAATGTACTGTCTGCATGCAGGTTGTGTGCACCCGTGTCGTGGCATGCCGTTGAGGCCAGAAGCGGTGGAGGGCGTCGGATTTCCCCTGGAACTGGGTTCTCCTGGAATTGGAGTTTCAGCCGGTTCTCGGCCGCCATTTGGGTGCTGGGGATTGAACCCGTGTCCTCTGTAAGAGCAGTTCGGCGCTCTTAAAAACGTAGGCCATTCCCCCAGCCCGCAAAATGTAATTCTTAACTGAAATAGAAGGTGGTATTCGAATTGGTATGGGGCAATGAGGGAGGAGTGCTTCCAGTAAGAAGTTAAAAGTGCATCTGCTTAATGGAAGAGATTGGACAGTAAAGCCAGGTGCTGCTGTATCTTTTAAACAGGGCAATTCAGCTTTGACATTCTAGGAGAGAAGAATCAGCCCACTGACTTTAAGATACTGAATACTGGAATTTGCTAGACCTTCCTACTGCTCTTAAGAAAAAAGCCATAAGATGAGTCTATTAGAGAGAAACATAGTTGACAAATGTAGAAGAAAATATATTACTGTCGCTTTGTGCATTTCATACACTTAAAGCATCAATAAAAATTAAATTAAAAAAAAATAAAAAAAACAACAACAACACAAAAAAACAAATTGGGAGGCTTCTCTAAGAGAAACCTTCCTTCATCACCTCTAACCTTCTATTCTTGGGTTGTGACTAACTTACCTCAGGGAACCCTCAAGTAACTTTGGGGGGGGGGCTTTAGAGAGTAAATTAAAAATTTACAAATAGTTAAAAATTAAAAAAAATTAAAAAATAGTTTTTAGATGTCAGGTAAAGATTTGGATTTGATGCTGAAATTCCTGTATTAAGATGGCACCATGTACGTCTGTAATTTTATAATTCAATAATGTGCTTCTATAGTGTACTGCTATGTTAAGATGACACATAACACTTTACTCAGCAAATGCACAGCTAAAGTTGATAATTCACTTCTCATCCCTTTCCAGCTTTCTATTTTGTGTGAAATACCTATGTTTATAATTGAATATACTATTGCTTTGGTGTTTGATGTTTAAATTTATAATTATTATCAGTAACTAGACTCATCACTGGCATTATTTATCATGTATAAATAAAAAAAAATCAAAAAAGAAAATATATTACTGTCACAACAGACACTTTTTCCAAGACGTATATTCCAGTTAAGGATTCCAAAATCTGGAGCGTTATATGAGCTGGAATATGCTGTAGGCAGAGTTCAGTGGGAACTTCGATGCAGTCAGGACTAGTCTAGTAAGGGGCTTCATGCCGCCTCGGCACTTTACCACCTCTCGGTCTCCAAAGTGCTTTCTGTGCTGTGGTGATCCAAGATGACTTTCAGCCACCTGGACAGTTCAGATAACAGGAAGGGATGGAGAAAGAAAGGGGCACACTCTTCACTTTACAGGCCTCATGCTCTAGAAGTTACATACAGATTTTCTACATATATCTGACTACACAGAACTTAATTTTATGATCATCCAAAACTATAAAACCTTTAATTTCATTACCATGTGGTCAGTGAAAAGTCATGGCTTGAAGCACCGTAGAAGGTGGGGAGGAACTAAGGGGACTTCTCCTGGTATTGATAATCTTGCTTTGCTTCTAGGAGAGATAACTGTAAATTTAAGATGATTGGGACTGAGCAAATGATATCACCAAGTAAGTCACTTCTATGTGCCGTGTCAGTACTATGAACTACAGAAGCAATTTCAACATTGAGGGCTCTCTAACCTCTGCTTGGCCCTCGTTTTCCTCATGTTGTTGCCCCAGAAGCAGAGAATTCTGAAGCTCCTTTATCTCAGTCAGGGAAGGAATTCTAGAAGGAATGTAATGGAATTCTATTTGGAATGATCATGAGCTCATTCCCATCACAGGGAAAAAAAGGCCAGAGTGAGTGAAGACTGTGCCCAGAGCCCAGACGATTTTCATCCCAAGCTTCTTCTCTAGAACTATGTTACATAAATCTTATATATATGTAATATATATAATCTTATTTATATATAAATCATATATATCATATATCTAAATATTCAGCCTCATATTTTGTTTTAGGAAGGAAAAGTGAACTAAGACAGTGGAAATTTCTCAAGGATTAGTTCTAATTAATGTCTAACATAATGCATGGCATAACGGTGCATACCTTTAATCACAGGTTTTGGGAGGCAGAGACAGTCAAATATATGTAAGCTCAAGACCAGCCTATTCCACATAGCAAGTTCCAGGTCAGCCAGGGCTACATAGCTAGATCCTGTGTAAAAAAAAAAAAAGGTGGAAAACATCATTCCTGTAGTTGCCATTGTACTGGGTGGTTCAGGAGAGGCTCTCTGAGACATCTTACTGTCTTGAAAGGGGCACATTGCTAATTCATAGCTGATTATTAAAGGGAATAATTAACTGTGACTTGATAGGTTTTAATTATATTCTTTGAATTTCAGAAATAACCTACTAAGTACCAGAAAATAAAAATAAAAAAATAAAAAAATAAACCAAAACAACAAAAAAAAACCCCACAAATTGCACAAAAGTTCATTATGTGAACACATATATTTCTGTGAGGATGTTTAATATATTTATAATTTCCAAAATTACATTCAACTCAAATATTTATAAATCTGCTATATTAATTACTTTCCTCATTGCTGCAACAAAATACCTGACAAAAGCAACTTAAGGAAGGAGGGGTTTATTTGGGCTCAGGGTTTAAAGTTACAGTCCACAGTGGGGGAAGGCACAGGGAAAGCAGCATGGAGCAATGGTCCCATTACATCTTCAGTAAGGAAGCAGAAGGTGGTGCATGCTGCTGCTCAACTCCCCAGGACCCCAGCCCATGGAATAGCAGTCTTCACATTTAGGGCCAGTTTTCCCATCTCAACTAACCTAGTCTATCAATTAACTCTCTCACAGACATTCCAAGAAGTTTGTTTCCATAGTATTCTAAATCCTGCCAAGTGGACAAATAATATTAACCATTACAATAGAGAAATAGTTAAATGCAGTATGATACTATATATAAATACAACGTACCCTTAAAAAGAGATGGATGTATGGGGATGACTTTTACAATATATATGCTCTGGACAGATAACTTTGCAATCAAAACATTAATTTTATTTTAGCTTGTGTATAATGCAGACAAGCTCAGTGAGACTTAGGTTCTTCTTGTGATGTGGGAATATTTAATCCCTCATGACCCTTGCTTGCCCTTGACTCCAAATACACATAATGTATGAATATGTATATATGTTTTGCATATTCATTGGAAGCAATGATGAATATCTCATTTGTGTTGCAAACATCAGGGATTAAATTGGTAGAGGCTGTTTGTGATTGTGTATGTCCTAGGTCAATAGGAGTCAGAAGGCATACAGTCCTCTGATAAGACAGTTGCATTTTTACTGTCCCATTGAAATGGATATACCGTACCGGGGGTGGTGGTGCATGCCTCTAATCCTAGCACTTGGGAGGCAGAGGCAGGCAGATCTTTGTGAGTTCAAGGCCAGCCTGGTCTACAGAGTGAGTTCCAGGACTGCTGGGGCTACAGGGAGACCCTGTCTCGAAAAAGACCAAAAAAAAANAAATAAATAAATAAATAAATAAATAAATAAATAAATAAATAAATAAATCTCTTCATAAGCACTACTTTACTGCATTACAGTGCCCTGGCACATGGAATCTGCTACTTTCTGAAATGATGGCTGTCTGCTGACTCTCCAGTGTTTGTTTTTTTTTTGTTGTTTTTTTTTGGTCTTTTCGATACAGGGTCTCTCTGTAGCCCCTGTCCTGGAACTCACTCTGTAGACCAGACAAAAAAGAAAATAGGCTGAGCATAGGTCAGAGAAGCAAGCCAGTCAGGAGTGTTTCTCCATGATCTGAGCTTTAGCTTCTGCTTCCAGGTTCCTGCCTCTACTTCCTGATCTTCCCTTGATGATGGACTGTGTGAATTATAAGCCAAGTAAACCCTTTTCTAACCAAGTTGGTTTTAGTCAGAGTTTTATCACCACACTAGAAAACTATGATAACATAATTTTTAAAATGTATTTTCAGCCAGGCGTGGTGGCGCAGGCCTTTAATCCTAGCACTCGGGAGGCAGAGGCAGTTGGATCTTTGTGAGTTCAAGGCCAGCCTGGTCTACAGAGTAAGTTCCAGGACAGCTGGGGCTACAGGGAGACCCTGTTTCGAAAAGACAAAAAAAAAAAAATGTATTCTCTTGCCCTGGAAACAAACCCATTTCAAAGGAATATCATAAAGTCTCTTAGCAATCTATGTTCTCACAAATTGTTTTAACTTTTTCAAACTTAACTTGCAAGAAAGATTCCAGACTTATTATAGTTTGTCCTTAGCAATGTTAGAATACTCTGGAAAAAATGAAAAGTGCTTTTTCTCTCAAACCAAGTCCATTACTAGTTCTTATAATATGTAGTTTCACCCAGATCCTGTGAGAGAAGAACCAGCAGCCACTCCATACCTCACCTGCAAGGTGAACAGCAGATTAAGATACCACATGTTCATTCTGGCAACCCAAAAGTTTTTTTTTTAATTCCATTTTATGAAAGGAAAAATGGTAAGTCAACTAGATATCAATTCAGAATGAATATGTGGTAAGTACAATTTCTGTTGATGTTAAGAATGTTCCTCCTAGAAGAACATGTGACAAAGTCTAGGGAGGCATGCAATTGGTTGGCTGTGTAAGGTGCTCTAGGGAAAGAGGACCTTACTTCTGTGGCCTCTACATGTTTCAGTGCTGCTGGACACCCTGAGAAGTATTTATTTCACAAGAAGTTAAACATCAGCTACACATTAGGGTAAGCAAAGCCAGCCTACCATGTCCTAGACCAGCTGCAGGTAAGGGAGAAGACTGGAGCCCTGCTGCCTGGTATTTTATCTTCCAGTGGGGAGGCAGCTCTTTTGTTATGGAAATCATTCGTAATGGCAAAGCTTTATGTTGACACAACAGCACAGTATTCGCTTTTGTCCTTCAGGAATTGAGTGCTAGCTCTGTTATAGTGACTCCATGTTAATGTGATCAAATGATTTTTAAAATCTAATTTGCAAACAGGGAAACAGCAAGATTTGCTGGCTAACAATAGTACTTGTCGCTGATGAAGAACCCACTAAGAATTCCCCACTGTACAACCATTTTCTCTGAACGGCAAGTAGACTCTGCATAAATGGAATTGCTAATTCTAGTTTATACCAGAAGAAACTGAGGCTGGGGACTGTTGGGAATTGAGCCAGAAATCAAGCCTGCCTCAGCGGGACCCTAGGTCCTTTGAACCTCTGAGCCATGAGGTTTTGTAATCCCAGTGAAGGGAAATGGGAGTGGGAATGGGGTGGGCAAATCTTCAACCACCTTCCCAACCACGGCAACATAAAAAAAGAGCTAGGACAAAAGAAGAATGTGCATTCTCTATGCAGATCTCTGCAGCCCTCCAAGGAAGTACCTTGAAAGTGAAGCTCTCATGGATCCTGCATTGCTAGGACCAGCAGAGCAGAGTAGCAGAATGAATGGTTTAAAAGGAACAGAATCAACCAAAGGACTTTATGTGCAAAGACACCCCAAATCTGGGACAAAGTCCTCCTGTTCATTTTATCTCACGAAAGGTAGATAGTGCTGCCTGACAAGGTAATGCATGGCTACACTATTTGGAAAAACTACAGTTCTAATTAGATGAGCAAATAAATGTTCATTTCAATTTATTAATATAGCTATAGGCCGTGTTACAATTTATCTCTTGGTTCTGAGACCAATCCATCTCGAGCTGGGAATGATTGTGGGGAAGTAACAGTTTTTAATAATGGATAAAGGCAGTGAATTATTCAGGCAGAAAGGAGCAAGCCTTGATGCCTTCACTCACTTCTTTAATTAACTGTGAGATGCTGGGCTGTTTCAGGTTTCCAAGTTTATCTCCATCAGAACTGCGAATTTTTCCTGAGACATAGATTATGTCATAGTCAGACTCATGATGACCCGAAAAAAGTCCCACTTGTCATTCAGCCCCAAAGTCTGCATTTTGTGTCAGTTTAAATGCTATTTTTTTTATGCACCTCCTTGAGCAATGAACATTTTTCTTGATACGAGTCAACACTTCCATCCTACAGTGCCTCTGGATAAGACTTCAAAATATTTCAATCCTTTCTTAAATTTGGAAGCTACTCAACAATCCAGAAATAGAGTTCTAGTTACTTAGGCTCACATAGCTTGATTTAAAGATTTTATTTTCGCTGCTAGGAATAAAATGAACATGAACATCTAGAAAGGAATTTTCAGTCTTCATTTGATATGGTCTCTAACAAATGAAGCTAAACTCCCACTGAATGTGGCTTCCATCATTTTGGTGGAGCAGGTCTGATATTGATGTAGCTTTCTCATGGACCCAAGTGTTGTTAGGGCTCAACACTAAGCCTGGCTGCATTTAGGATTCTTCTTCTTTGCCCAACATGAACCTTCGGAATGGGAAATGTATCTAGTTCATAGACTTTGCCTCAGTGTAAATCAATGGCTTCACTGTGAACACATTAATAACATGCTCAGATAATTGATTATCCTTATCTGGATGATCTATTTTGTCATTACCATGAAAGCTTAAAAAAAGTGCATATAAACTGTTATACAGCAATTTATGCTGTGACAAGAGAATTTCTCTTTCAATTTTGTCACATGAGAGAGAAAGGAAAGATCTGGGGGAGGTCTGACCTCACCACTCCTGGGTAGAAATTGAATCACTATTTCTATAAATCAAAAGTCATGTTAAAAGCTTGGCGAAGTAAACAATGATGTATATGAATTAGCAGTGTAACCGAAGTCAATAGGAGTCAAAGCGGCTCTATGAAGGTATTGATGTGTTCAGCTCTTCCTAAGGTTGAATACATTTAAGCTTTTATCCTCCAGGGCATTGTTGATCCAAATGAATCTACTCACTTTGAAACCAGACCTTAGCTGTGGCTAGAAATAAAGTATGCACACGAACCCAAACGGAGTGTCTCCAGCTGTGGCTGACATGCTAGATTTCTATTTGGTTTTTCTTGTGTAGTGATTTTTCAAAGTCTGGGAGATCTCAGAAGATGATCAACGTACATGCATTTTCTTAGAATTTGGCCTAGTGCTGTTTGGATATGACAAGCTGATTTTCAGTATTATCTCTTAACCCTTAAAGGAATGATTCTGGGTTTGTTGTTATTTTGAGATAGTTTTGCTTAGGTAGTCCAGCCTGACCTTGCACTCAACATCCTCCTACCTCAGCTTCTGGAATGCTGAGATTATATGAATTTGTACCACCAAACCCAGCTTCAAAGTGACTGATTTGTTATAATCCAACCCGTGGATATTGATTGATTCACTAGGTGCCTTTTCATATTTTTGGTGGTTGTACAGTTGTAGTAGGATACCAAATTTTAAGAACCATATAATATAGGCATCCTCTTAGAATTTACTAGATTAACTACAGCATGTAAAACATCAGATATAACAAGATGACTGCAGAAAATAGACAGGTCGTATATTTTTACAAAATACATGGCATTGAGGGATGTGGTGATGCACACCATTAATCCCAGCACTAGGGAAGCAGAAGCAGGTCGATCTCTGTGAGTTCAAGGGCCCCTGGTCTACATAGTGAGTTCCAGGCCAGCTGGGGCTAAAAGGAAACTGTGTCTCAAAAAGGCCAACATATTATATATTATATTTTATATTATATATCATATTATCATATATCATCATGTATCATATATCATTTATATTACATATTAATTATATATTATATATTTTTATATAATATAATATAATATAAATGTATATGTGGTATCATTAAACATGAGGTAAGCCACTGATAAAATTTTGGCCTTTCTGTTGGTCAAAAAAAAAGGTGGGGGGTGTTCTTTGCTCATTAGGTTTATGCTGGAATTTATCTTCCCTTTCTTTTTAAGATATTAGCCCATCTAACTACATCTTCCAGAGGATCAATTGTAAATGACCTGGTCATGGGCACCTAACACAGGGATAGCTCTTATTAGAAAGAGCACTGAGAATGTGGAAGTTATTCATCTCTTAAAGCCCCTGAAAAGAGGGAATTGTAAATTAACATGTCTACAATAGATTCAACACAGCTCTTTCCACCCCTCCCTTCCTTTTGTCATGGAACAGCATTCAAGTGTGGGAATGTTTCTCTTAAACATGTGTAAATTACACATTTAGTCATGCTGTATCCAGGAAGAAGGGGTGGGGTGGGGAGGCAAGGGATACTCAACACTGGTCCAGCAGAAACATTTACTCAAGTAGTTTATGTGGTTATAATAAAAGCCCCCCTTCCCCGCTTTCATGGCACCCTTTCATTACCTAGCACAATCTTTAAGAGGATTAAGGGGGGAGCGGGGATGTGAGCTTATCGGTTGAGTCTCGGGATTGGTAATGCTGAGTTCTTAATAGATTGCCTCTGGATTTAGGATTACTGTGGTGCCAATTCTTCCAGGCTTTCAACAGAAAGCAGTTTGTTTTCCCCTTTCAACGGGAAGGGCTTTTGACTTGGAGATGAAATGACCTAGGACTCAGAATTTATTCATGTCATCCCTTCCTGTTTCTAACCATTTCAAACTACTTGCATATTTGTTTGGACTACTGGTAGCCAAGGCATTAAAATATATACAAATTCTACCACTACTGTAATGAAGACGAACAACAGTGCGAGTTTAATAGCAAGCATCTGACATTCATAATGGTCATACCAAGATAGGAAAAGAAACTCTCTAAAATACAGGTGTGCTTTTTAGAAGCTGTGAATTCTCTCTAATTTTTCTGAAAGATTTCTAACAATTCAGATAAACTACATATATTGGAGGACACTGGAGTGAATAAGTGGCCCTTTTATTTTTCGGGCAAAGTTAGAGGCAGCTTTTGTTGGCTGTCTTCTGAAAGAGTACAGTAAGGACGGATCATGCTGCTTGAGGTCTTGTGACTTCACACTATTTTTAGCACAAGGAAGATGTTAGTTGTAACAGTGTACAATGGGCTAATCAGCCATAATAGAACTCACACTGTTTTTCCTTTCACATGGCACTTATTATGTGCCTTGAGTGTAAACAGCTCTTTGCTTCTGACAAAGATGGCACTTTGCCATGGTGGGATTCAGCCTCCTCTGAAGCTCAGCAAACACTGAATAGAAACAAGCCTGGGGACTCTGAAAAAGCCATTGTTTGAATTTATGTCATTTGCAGCCTCAGACAAAATTATTTTTTGTTATTCTCATCTTTTCCTTCTTCAAATTAGCAAGCATTCACATATGCTAGTTATCTATGTTTGAAAAACTGTCTCTATTATCTTCCCACATTTAAAGAATCAATAAATCACATTCTACATAAAGTCTTGAACAATGACAACCTTATACATTTTTTACCCTGGTGAAACACATGGAACTTACTGTAATAATATGATGCTGGGTCATATAGATAGACTGAAGTCGCTTGAAAGCATGATAGAAAATACTTCTGTTTAAAATTACATCCAGTTACAAAAAGAAGCTTATTGTTTTGTGCCATCTGCCATTAGCAGATTCAATAGTTTGTTCTCAAAACAGATTTAGAGCAATTTACTATAAAGCAAATTATTGTTGGCATAGCTTCCTGCATTGTTATCAACCTATGTTTTTCCAGTCACAGTGGCTGTTTTTTGGTTGTTTTTTTTTAAATTTATATTGCTGGGACTGGAGAGATGGCTCAGTGGTTAAGAGCACCGACTGCTCTTGCAGAGGACCTGGGTTCGATTCTCAGCACCCACATGGTGGCTAAGAACCGTCTTTAACTCTAGTTCTAGGGGAATCCAACGCCCTCTTCTGACATCCACAGCATTGCTGTGATCCACAGGTGCACCAACCTACATGCAGACGGTACACTCATACACATAAAATAAATAAATAAATAAATAAATAAATAAATAAATAAATAAAAGAAAAAAAAAGACAAAAAAGGAAACCGTAAGTGTGAGAGCTAGCAGCATAAGATAAGGTGGTGGCTGGGTGTAGCTCAGTTGGTAGAGTGCTTGTTGATTGCATGAAGCCCGGGGTTCCACATCCAGAACTGTATAACCTGGGAAGAGGAACACAGAAGTGCAATCCAGGGATTCAGGAGAGGAGGCAGCAGGATTAGAAGAAAAATGTCATCCTTAAGTACACAGTGAATTTAGGGCCAGTTTGAGATATGTGAAATCCTGTCTGGACAACAAAAGTAGAACAAACCCAAAGAATGACAAAAATAAGAAATGAAGGCAGTGGTTAGACGTGGCCTAAAAATGGAACATTTAGGGGCTGGAGAGATAGCCTAGCGGTCTAAAAGACCCCCCAAAACATAACTATGGAGGGGGAAAAAGTCCTTGACTGGTGCCTGTGAAAGTGACATGAAAGCAGGTGTAGTTAGGTACATGTTCTAGGCAGGGGACCAGGAGAAGTAAGAACAGAGTGAATTCAAATGTCCAACTTAAAAATTCATTAGAATTTCTGGGGCTGGAGAGATGGCCTAGTGGTTAAGAGCACCGACTGCTCTTGCAGAGGACCCGGGTTCGATCCCCAGCACCCACATGGTGGATAAGAACCGCCTGTAACTCCAATTCCAGGAGAACTCCAGTTCCAGGGGAATCCGAGACCCTCTTCATTGCACGACACGGATGCACAAACCTACATGCAGACAGTACATTCATACACATCCAAAAAAAAAGAATAAAAAATGTCTTTGATTCATTTGGAATAACAACAACAAAAAAAGAATGGAACCTTTGGCAACAACATAAAGGAACAGAGGAATCAACGGTAATATCTCAAGGAAGAGTGGCCCAGGCAGAGGGTAGAGTGGGCACCAAGGTGAAGGCAGGAGCAAGCTAGGCTGGGATAAAGAACAAAGAGCCAACAAGGCAGAGGTAGAGAACAAAGAATGTGTAATATGAGACCGATGGAAGCAGAGAAGGACACTGCTGGCTCAGCTTCAGGGATGGGAACCATAAACTGAGCAGTTTTGACTCTTGTCCTTGGCTGAACGCTGAGAGTGCCCTTGATTCTTGTAGAGTGTTACACACCTGCAGCGGCATGCTTGACCTCCTTGAATACCGAACGGATTTAACCTGCGTTCGAGGCAACAGCTGAGTCGGTGGTCTGATCAGCACCTGAGGCGCTTCCAAAAGCAGCAGAGGACATTCGGACATCAATCCCTGTCTTTCCCACAATAAAGGAGCTGGCAGGTGCTCGCATCTTCCCTGCCGTTCACCCAGCTCTGTTACCTACTCACCTCTTCCTGGTCAGGGCCTTGGAACTCCGCTGGCTGGCTGGGAGGGTTCCTATAGGTTCTGTCCTTGCAAGAGGCCCAAAGTGCCAGAAGTATTGGGGGCTCTGGCTGGTCTGCTTTTTTTGTAGCCTTTCTTCTCCTTCTATACAACCCATATGAGCACCACTGCCGGGAGACTATGGGTAAGGGTATGACTGAAGCTGAGAGGCACATGGACACCTTGTGGTGGGCCAACTGGACTCTTCAGCTCGCCTGAAATCCCTCTCTCAAGAAGCAGCTTATTAGCCCCTAGCAGGTTTGGGACTTGCTCTTGCTATGCAAGACCTCTCTCCCTGCTTCCTTTCTCTGAAACTCTCTCCTTGGAACCTGTAATAAACTCCCTTCTAAGAACTCACTCTTCTTTGTCCATAACAGTCTTTCTTTCAGTTCTTAGGACAAAGGACCTAGAAGTCACTGGCCTGAGGTAGCTCTCTCTGGTGGCTGCTGATTCTCCAAAACCGTGACCCTTCCCCCAGCTATGCACACCTGAGACCAGAAAGCCTCAGTGGTCCTCAAGCACCCCCAGTCTCCCCAACATGTCAAGTTGAGACCTGCAAAGTATTGGACTAGGCAGCCCATCATCTAAGACTGTTCTTGAATTGAGTTCAGTGTAATGAGAAAATAAGGTAAAAGATAAAAGATTAAATCATCATCAAGTTCTGTTTTACAGAAGAAAGGGTGTAGGGTCAACAATGGAAGTAGGGGAACATGGACCATTTTAATGGTTCTATGGTGACCTTAGCAAGAAAAGAGAAAACTCAAACCAGGCTAGTGGTCACTTGGTTACTGGCTAGACTTTGGATTCAGCAAAGTTCACATGATTTGCTGATACATCGTATTTTATAGAATGTGAAATTTCTTTTTTAGTTGTCATAAAGATAGAATACTATCTTTAATGTGATAAAATAGACTATGAAGACAGTGAGATTTGTAGCAAATATTTGGCCATAGACATGTTAAGTGTGATATGCTTTTTAGACACTGAAGTGATGAATTAAGGATAAGACTTCAAAATATTTCAATCCTTTCTTAAATTTGGAAGCTACTCAACAATCCAGAAATAGATACTACCTGGAGATGGACCATGAGAGAAGTCAACTTGAGAAGTCAAGCAAATTGAATGAGTAAATCTGCAGTTTTAGCTCTTCTGGGGGAATACATTTGTTATCTATTGCTCATAACCAATTACACTACTATATAGCTGGAAATTACAAACAGATATCATAATCTCATTTTTATTTTTCGAATCAGGAGTCTGGGCAGCAGTTTAGCTGGATGCCTTTTGCTTGAGATCTCTTACAAAGGTGCATTCAAGCTAGTCATTGGGCTGGCTGTCAGCTTCAAGTCTCAACTGGAAGATACGCTCCTGGCGTGGGCCTGTGGTTGTTAATAGGCTTCAGTTCCCACAAGGTTGCTGGCTCGAGAGTCCAGGCTCTCCTGACCTCAGCTCTTTTCTGCAATATATGTTTCTAACCTGACAACAGAAAAGTATATGTGAATGTTTTTAGCGTCATAAAAGAGAGAATGTTCTAGTATGGAAATAGTGGAAATCCTGTGTCCTAGGCTGTGCCATCCAGGAAGTAGAGAGTGAAATAAGGTTAGAATGTGAAGGCTTATTGAAAATAATATCCTGGGGAGGAATAAAAAAGGTAAGAAGTAGAGATGGGGCGGGCAAAGGAGAACTGGAAGAGTCTCACCCCCCGGGTCCACAAGATGGCTCAGTGGGTAAAGACACTTGCCTCCAAGCCTGAAGACTTGAGTTTGAGTCCCAGGACCCACTTGCTGAAAGAAGAGCAACTTTCTTAAGCTGTCCTCTGAACTCCACACGCAGTCTGTGACGTGTTCGGCCAAGAAGAAATAGCAGGAGAGAAGCTCCGGAATCAAAGTTTTTCATTAGAGCAGTTTCAGCCTGGGTGGGATAACTGTGTACTCAGACTAGTTTCTTGCTCAGTATGTAGCTAAGGGTGGTCCTAAGAATTACAACAACCTTTGTTTGAAAGCTGAAGAGGACACTGAAAAAATATCCCGGGATTGGTGAGATGGCTTAGTTGGGAAAGTACTGTCCATACCGACATGAGGTTCTGAGTTCAATCCCCAGCACACATGTTAAAAAGCCAGGCATACTGGCATTTTTAACATATGTGCTGGGGATGTGCCTACGATCTCAGCCTTAAAATAGACTGCTGTGGGGTCTGTCTTAGCTCATGAGTAGGTATGTTTGAGACTCAGATTCTGATCTGGTACATAATCACTTCGGTGTTATGTCATCAAATATTTTTGTCTACAATAGGAACAAGCAGCATACCAGAAACTTCTTTTTTAATTGAGCATGTTGTTTTGTCACACAACAGGTAACTTGAGCTTCTCTAGAACCCCTGAGATCCATACCCACATGACAGTTCTTTACTGAGGCTTGCCATAAACTATGCACTATACATTTTCCCACCATTGGCACTGCTAATACTTACTTCGTGCCAGACTGTGAGGTGCATAGATAAGACTAATGCAGCAAATCCTGAAGTTGACGTACAGTTTTTCGGTATTGTGTCCCTTTCAAAGCTGGAAGTATGCAATTTCTGAAATATGAGCAAAAATAGTATTTTTAGGTGTTGTGCAAATTGATGATCCAGTAGGATGCCACTGAGGAACTGAACCAATGTGATGTTCTTTAGGATGTCTAAGTAACACATAACTCTTCAGGCTGCATTGTAAGAGGGGACAAAGAAAGCATAGTTCTTGAGGATAATATAAATGCATATTGTTTCCTTCCCATGTGATTATAAGCTGTTCTTTTATCCTCTGCCTTCACCGAGATAGAAAGTAAAGAGTCATTTACGTCAAGGGTCATATGCTTATATGGAGTTATATTACACTCCTATAGCAACAGTAGCACAAATGGCCTAGCAGTTAGACAGCATCGGTTCTTCTCAAGAAGTAATTTAGAGTCTGTAAGAACTAGATTAATGACAAATAGAGATATGAAAGGTACTATCATCCTTAGATTCTTTATTTCTTTAAGCATGACAGAAGCTGGGCATGATGTTGCATGCCTTTAATCTCAGGACAGAGTTCAAACGCAACAGTTTCAGGAATGTCTTTGGTGTTGTCCTGGCCAGAGGCCAGAAATGCCAACAGTGTTTTGGTGTCTGATTACTGGTCTGGTTCCTTCCCCAGTGATTCTAGGGGGACCTTTGCTATTTTGTCTCCTCCCTTGAGGAGTTGGCCCAGTCAAGCACTTGGCCAAAGGACCAGGGAAGTAGGTTTACATTAAACTATCTAAAGAGTTGGGGGGAGTGATTATCTTTTTAATAAAATAATGTAGTTTTTCTTCCCAGATTTACTGCCCTTAACTGTAATTACTGCAGAGCTAACTTGAGGTTCTATGCAATCTACTTGCTCTGCTGAGTCCTGAGTGGGAAAGATTTTTTTCCTTTTTCTTCTTTTTCTTTCCCATGGCGGCCAGAGTCTAAGCATGTTTTCTCTCTCTCTCTCTGTCTAAAGCTCCCCCACCCCTTACTCCCCCCCCGTCCGATGTGGCTGCCTCTCTACCACAGGCTGACCTTTTTCTTTCCCTAACTCAAGCCGCATCGGCCTTTTCTCTTCCTCTTCTCCCTCTCCCTCTTTCCTAAGCAGCTGCTGAGATTTACAGCTTGCTTGACACCTGGGTTTTTCTTTTAAACTCTAATAAAATTTAAAAAAGGAAGGAAGGAAGGAAGGAAGGAAAGAAGGAAGGAAGGAAGGAAGGAGAGAGAGAGAAAGATAATTATAGTTGATTTGCTATCTATAGGAGCTTCTCTTACTACAAGCAGGTACATCGTGATCCTGCTAAGAGGAGGGGAGCACAGTGGCAGCCTGTGGTCACTGTGGGGAACTGACCCCTCAGCACGAAGGTCACTTTCTGTAACCACCTGAGAGGCACTTCCAACTCAGGTCCTTAGCCTGGGAAACAAAACGTTTCCCATCTGGCCTTGCTTTCCCACCTGCCCAAAGACTGCTGGTCTGTGGACAGGAATTTCAAGCTGACAGCTGATGGCCGATCTTCAGCCTACACCCACTCACAATTCAATTTACAGCTGGTGACCTGATAGGTCTCCACCCAACCCCACACCACTTTATCAGGCTAGTGGTCTGCTAGACCTCTGCCCAACTCACTAGCCACCAACACTTGAAATCCAGGCCTGCTGCAGCCTGTATACATGCAAAATAATGGACGGAGAATTCTGTGTAATTATGGTAATGGAGAATTTGAATTTATTTGCCTTGCTCACTCACTTTTTTTTAATTTTTTTTATTAATTTTATTTATTTCTGTATGTGTATGAATGTACTGTCTGCATGCAAGTCTGTGCACCCGTGTCGTGCAATGCCGCGGAGGTCAGAAGAGGGTCTCGGATTCCCCTGGAACTGGAGTTCTCCTGGAATTGGAGTTTCAGACAGCTCTCGGCCGCCGTGTGGGTGCTGGGGATCGAACCCGGGTCCTCTGCGAGAGCGTCGGCGCTCCTAACCGCTAGGCCATCTCTCCAGCCCCTGCAACTCACTTTTATAAGGAAAATGACATCAGCTCCCAGAGCCAATCACAGACCCCCAGATTCACACCACTGTATACTGCTGCTCCGCCTAGCATCATGTGCCTGGGTGATGTTGCTTGATCCCTCTTGAGGTGGGGTCAGAGGAGCCCCATGACTCCCACAGTGCCCTGAGGGGTGCTAGCTGAGAACTAGCCCCTAATTCAAACTGGATCCTACCACGGCTATCATCTTAGATAAATTTGGATTATTTGTTTGTTTGATTTTTTCCATTCTGGACATTGATTGAACTTAGATCTCATACATGCTAATCAAGTACTCTACCACTGGGCTATACACCAAACCCTAGATATTGTTTTTGACTTGCTATTCTTTTTTTTTAATTTGTTTTATTTTATTTTATTTATTTTTTTATGTGTATGAATATACTATCTGCATGTAGGTTTGTGCACCCATGTCGTGCAATGCCTTGGAGGTCAGAAGACAGTGTCAGATTCCCCTGGAACTGGAGTTAAATATGGTTCTCAGCCACCATGTGGGTGCTGAGGATTGAACCTGGGTCCTTTGCAAGAGCAGTCAGCGCTCTTAACCCCTAGGCCATCTCTCCGGCCCCTTGACTTGCTATTGTTGATGATGGATAGGTTAAGAGCCTCCCATTTGGCCTTTCACATGAATGGCTTTTGTCCTATAGACAGACAACTCACTGTTGGTTTTTATAATTGCTAGGAATATCGATCCAATTATAGATCTAGAAACTGGGAAACTGGCCACCAAAGTAGGCTTGTAAACCTAGAGAACATTATTTACTTGTGTTTTGGAGAGAACCTGGTTTCTTTTTTGGTTCCAACATGACCTCACTCTACCAAGAAGATATTTCATGGTGATGTTCCATGTTTCCAGGTATTACTTGGATTCAGTCTAAGATTCCTCATGGTGTTTGGTTATTCCTCTTACAGTAGTGTATATTCAGTTAAATAAATGGCTATAGCTCCCTTTTGGGAAGAATTAAAGAAATCATTGCTGTAAGTATTTGCCAGTGTTATAGAAAATTTTCCTTGAAGACCCATCTACTTTTTGGTACTCATTTGGTTTAAAAGACATTATTTATTGTCTGGCATGGTGGTACATGTCTTTAATCTCAGCACTTGGCAGAGTCAGGCCGATCTGTGTGATATCCAGGTCAGTCTGGTCTACATGGCAAATTCCATGGCTATAGGGCATAGCCAGTTCTGTGGCTATAGGGAGAATCTGTCTCAAAAAGACAAAAAAAAGTATTTCTACTTCATATATATATTTTATTATTATTTTATATATATATATATGTGTGTGTGTTTTGTCTGCATGTAAGTGTGTCACATGAGTGCCATGCCCACAGAGGCTAGAAAAGGACTTGAGGGCTTGGGGACTGGGAACTGAACCCCAGTCCTCTGCAAGATCAGCAAGTGTTCTTAATCTCTGGACCATCTTTCCAGCCTCTGGTCACTAATTTGATGTCCTTACCAAAGCCTTTTAAGACCCTCCCATTTGGCCTTCCACATCAATAGCTCTTGTCTTGTAGGCTACTAACTGTTTGTTGTTTGTTTTTAATTGCAGTATACAGTGTACAATGTATACTTCCAGTATACAATGGCTTGGGTTCAAGAACTGGGCAAGTGGTTATAACATATTTAATACAACTGTCCTCGAGCTTTTATGCCAAGAAAAAATTATTTAGTGGAGTCCTATATCTGGTAGACAAGGCAAAGCTCTAATACTACTAATGCCTTGGTCGGTCAGTCACTGGCTGAGGGTGACCTCTCCTGCCCCACCCACCCCCATGCCAAAATAATGTGAGTTCAACTTAAAAACGAAGCCAAAACTTGAAAGAACAACTATAGGCTGTCACCTGATCACACACCTGGCCAGCAAACAGAGTCCTTTCTCTGAAGACTTCATAGACCTCAGCACCTTGTTATGTAGTCACAAATAAAAATACTAAAAAAATAATTCCATAAACACAAAACCTTTAAAACAAAAATTTTAAGCCCCAAATTACAAAGACATATGAAGGTTGACTTGCTTTATTTTGTTTTGGTCTTTTTGAGACAGGGTTTCTCTGCAGCCCCAGCTGGCTTGGAACTTGCTGCGTTGACCAGGCTGGCCTCGAACTCACACAGTTCTCCCTGCCACTGCCCAGGTTTAAAGGCATGCACCACCACACCTGGTGAAGGTGAATTTTTTAATTTCATAAAGTGTTAATAACTTAACATCATAGTACCAGTGTCGAATTAGAACTATATATGAGTGGGGTGGGAGGCATGGAAAGGGAAGCAATTCAAGATTCGATTGAGAAATGATTGATGTATGAGCTATGGAAAAAGTTTAATAATAATAAAAAATTTATATATAAAAAAGAAACAAAGCCGGGCGTGGTGGCGCACGCCTTTAATCCTAGCACTCGGGAGGCAGAGGCAGGCGGATCTTTGTGAGTTCAAGGCCAGCCTGGTCTACAGAGTGAGTTCCAGGACAGCTGGAACTACAGGGAGACCCTGTCTCGAAAAGACCAAAAAAAAAGAAACAAAGAAAACAATACATAAAAAACTATATATGATATACTTAACAAATAAAGTAAAACACCTAAGATCTCAATGATGCTTAGAATAAATACTGAAATAGACATGGACTAACGGCCAAGAAAAATAATGTCCAACCAGCCTCATAAGCAATCAAAGGAATGTACACCAAAACAAAAATATCCTATAGATTTCCAAGTTTGGGGGGGTAAACACTTTAGTTTGGGCAAAATTATACTCTAACACACTGTCACACATACCTAACAGGAATGTAAAGTTATATTGAGAATAAATTTCACAATAAATAAAATCAAAACTCCATAAAGTTTTAGGAGCTATTCAAAACAAATCCCTTTACAAGATAACAAGCTATATTAAGAATCTGTCCTAAGGAAATCATAGAAATGTGGAAATTGTATGTGAATTATGACTTATATGTGAATATATTCATCTTAACTTTATTTGTATGTATATCCAAGCCTAAAAAGCAGTCCAAAATTCCCAAGTTCAAAAAATAACTAGATTACTGCATTATATGTATATGACATTGTAATATACAATCATTAAATGGAAGATTGTTACAAGACTTTAGTGTCAAGGGATAAGGCAAATGACTTGTTAAATGGAAGTGAGTTGATCCCATCTTTTCCCTGTACCCCTGAAACATGCTGCAGCTTTCCTGGGTGTGCACTTGCAGTGTAGTTCTGAGCACTCTTTCTTTTTTTTTTTTTTTTTTGGTCTTTTTGAGACAGGGTCTCCCTGTAGCCCCAGCTGTCCTGGAACTCGCTCTGTAAACCAGGCTGGCCTTGAACTCACAAAGGTCCGCCTGCCTCTGCCTCCTGAGTGCTAGGATTAAAGGCGTACGCCACCATGCCCGGCTCCGAGCACTCTTTCAAGTACAGTCAGATTTCACAGTTTGAGGGCACGGCCCCCCTACAGGACTCCTATCTCTTCATACTCCAGCCCAAGTCCCGAGGTTCCAAGCCATCTGTGTCTATGGCTAACTGACCACATATTCAAGGATTCTATGTTCTCATGTTTTCTAGTTTCCTAGAGCAGCTCACAGAGTCTAGGAAGTGTTTTATTTGGGTTTATAATTTTATTATAAAGGAAATATTTCAGGACTAGCCCAATGAAGAGATATGTAGATTGAGATCTGGGAGTTTCCTTTACTCAAGCCTTCCGTATCTTGGGGCTCCCTTTCCAACATGTTGTGATTCCTCACTAATTTGGAAGCTTACTTGAAAGTCGGTTATCCAGAGATTTTACTGGGACTTCATTCCATGGACTGGACTGGTTGAATCCTTGGCCATATGTTTGAGTTCAATTTGTAGCTTCCTTTCCCTTCTTTAGGGATCAAGGAGTCAGAATGACAATATGTGGCTCAAATCTCAAACTCTTTAACCATACAGCTGGCCTCTTCAACATGGCTGGCTCTAGCCTCAAAACTATTCTAGAAGCTCAGCGTAGGTTTACCTCATCACTATAACTTAGGTATGGAAAGAAGGGTTCCCTTCAATGGGGACGTCATTTAGCATTTGGGGTAATTCCAAGAGCTTAGAGGAACCAAGGACAAATGCCAACATTTATAACAGCATCTGTCTTGCCCATTGGCTACGACCTCCAATGTTATACCATGCTTGTTTTGCTTTTGACTGGAACCGGCACTCAGAAAGTTTCTTCTTCTTTTTTTTTTTTGCAGCAAATTTCCAGGGCCTGGGGGTGGGGTGGAGTGGGGAATGGTTGGTTAGAACTTTGCCTAAGATCCCTTAGTGAGTTAGAGCAGACAATTACTGTCTCTGAGGTCTAACTTGGCCCTCAGTTTCAGTAGCCTCAGAAGGTTACCTTTCCCAAGAATTAGCAACAACGCTTTAACATTTTGTTCTTTTGCAATTTAAGCCATTACTGAGAACAGTAATATATTCCCAATAACCACAAAAAGTGGTTTCTTTTTTAAAGTCCTCTTTATTTGACCTTGATATCTGTCCACAGAAACAGGCTAGCTATGTTTGAATGAAGAAGGAAATTAATAGAAAGTGTATTATCTTTGTGCCAAGATAGACAACGTTACCAGTGGATAATGCAGTCTCATGGAGTCTCATGGGACCTATTACAATCTCCAGATTCCTGTGTTCTGATACAAAAAAAGAATTGGATAAAGACACATGGATAGTAGAAGATGCAGAGATAGTTTACTAAGAAATAATGTATTTCCAGGAGAGGAAACAGACAGCAGATGGGAGGAAGGTTAGAAAGCGAGCAGCCCCCTCTCTAGTGGATTGGGACCTTAATGACTCATTTGTTAAGCATACTCCTCTTCTGTTTTCTGTTACATGCTGGCCTTGCTGGGGTGGCTACTTCCAACCTTCCTTTTTGCCGACTGATTTCGTTCATATGTTCATATAATTTTTTTTTTTTTTTGGTCTTTTGGAGACAGAGTCTCCCTGTAGCCCCAGCTGTCCTGGAACTCACTCTGTCGACTAGGCTGGCCTTGAACTCACAAAGATCCACCTTCCTCTGCCTCCTGAGTGCTAGGATTAAAGGTGTGCACCACCATACCCGACTTCATTTAAAATTTTCATTTTTTGCATGTGTGCACCTGTGTCATACAATGCCCTTGGAGTTCAGAAGGGGACATTGGATCCCTGGAAATGGAGTTAGATGGTCGTTAGCTGCCATGTGGGTGCTGGGAAGTGAACCCAGGTCCTCTGTAAGAGCAGCCAGTGCTCTTTACTGCTGACCCTCTCTCCAGCCCCCAAATTCTTATTCTTTTACATTTATGTTTGTGTGTTTGTGTGTGCATGTGTGTGTGTGTGTGTGCGTGTGTGCGCACGCGTGTGATACATTTGTGAATGAAAAGCATGTGTGTGCCATGTGTCAGAAGACCACTTTATGCATTTAGTTCTCTCCTACCTTGTTTCAGAGGCAAGGTCTCCCTTGATTCTGCACTGCACTTGATTAGCAATCAAGAAAATGGCAGGAAGCTTCCAGCCAACTCTGTCCTCACCTCCACATGCTGCCCTTCGTGGAGGTCTGGGATTACAGAGGCTGGCCACTGCATCCAGTTTTTACCTGGTTTCCAGGAGTCAAGCTCAAGTTGTCAGGTTTGTGTGGGAACTGCTTTTACATGCTGAGCCCTTTATATGACAGACAGGAGTGCAAGGTTGGCAGTTAGGCACCTGTGTTTTTGAGTGTCTACTCCTATCAACAGTAAGTAAGCCATACAACACACTAGTATTTTTATTTCCAATCTCTGGATGGCTTGAATATTAGCTTCCGAGCAGCACAGTGTCTGCTCCCCAGCTCTGCAGGTCTGTACTCGGGTACCTGCTTCTCAGTGGTCTAGTCCCGCGCTCTAGCTCCAGCCTGTGATCCAAATGTTTGTGCCTGTGTTCTCCCCCAATTCATATGTTGAAACTTAATCCCCAGGATGTTAATTTTATAGGTGAGGCCTTTGGGATGTAATTAGCTCATGACAGCTGCATTCTGATGAATGGATTAATGTCCTTAAAAAAAAGAAATTTGAGGGCTGGAGAGAAGGCTCAGTAGTTAAGAACACTTGCTGTTCTTTCAAAAGGACCCAAGTCCAATCCCCTAGACCCACATGGCAGCTAATAATCATCCATAGCTCCAGTTTCAGAGGATCTGACACCTCGTTTGGCCTCTGTGGGCACTGTATGCTCTTGGCGGACTTACATTCACGCAGGTAAAACATCCATACCCATAAAAGTAATAAATAAAATAAAGAAGAAACTTGAAGGAACCTGATGGCCCTTTTTTCTATGCAAAGATATATATAATGCACTGTCTCTGAGGAATACGGCCCTCACCTGACACCACATCTACTGGTACCCTGGCTTGTTCTTGAATTTAGCATCCAGAAATCTGATCTATAAATTATCCAATCTAGCTGGGTATGGTGGCTCATGCCTTTAATCCCAGCACTTGGGAGGCAGAGGCAGGCAGATCTCTGTGAGTTCAAAACCAGCTGGGTCTACCTAGTGAGTTCCAGGACAGCTGGGGATGTAGGGAGACCCTGTCTCTTGTCTCAAAAAGACCCCCCCCCCCGCAAAAAAATCCAATCTATATTATTTTGCTATAGTACCCTGAATGGACTAAGGTACTCCTTTCCATTGTATTTGTGTAAATGTGTTTAACTTTTATCTATCACATGTGTCACTACTAAATACATGGTATAGTTTTTTTTATTTGTGTTTTTCTTTCCTAGGAAGCCAGCTCTTTGGAAGACAGAGATTTTGTGATCTTGCTCAATAACATAATCCTCAGATCCTGAATAATGATCTGGCGTAGCAATACTGGTTAGTTTTTATTGTCAACTTGATTAAACTAAAGTAATCTGGGAAGAGAGAACCTCAGTTGAGGAGTTTGCTCCATCAGATTGTCTCGTGGCCTGTCCGTGGGGGCATTTTCTTAATTATTAATTGATGTAGGCAGGCCCAGCCCACACTGTGCAGGGCCATCCTAAGTCAGGTGGTAGAGTGTAAGGACCATATTACAAAAGTAGCTAGAGAGATGGCTCAGTGGTTAAGAGCACCGACTGCTCTTGCAGAGGATCCAGGTTCAATTGCCAGCACCCACATGGCAGCTAAGAACTGTCTTTAAGCCGGGTATGGTGGTGCACACCTTTAATCCCACCACTCAGAAGGCAGAGCAGGTGTATCTCTGTGAGTTCAAGGCTAGTCTGGTCTACAAAGTGAGTTCCAGGCCAGCTGGGGCTATAGGGAGACCCTGTCTCAAAAAGACGAGAGAGAGAGAGAGAGAGAGAGAGAGAGAGAGAGAGAGAGAGAGAGAGAAAAGATCAGTTACCAAAGACCAAATGGTCTGATCCTATTTATATGGAAGGTTCAGATTAGACTCTCCATGTAGAAAGAAGTAGATTAAGGGTTGTTAGGGGCTGGGGGATGAGACAACAAAGAATATTGCTAATTCTTTGGGAAGTGACAAAATATTCTATAAATTGACTGTGGTGGTAGTTGTGCAGCCCTGTGAATATACTGAAAACCACTGTGTTTCTCACCTTAAATGTATGTTTGTATGTTTTGCATTGTGTAGATGAAAAGTGTGAGAGAATGCAAAGGGAAGGGCGAATGCCAAGTTTCTCTATTATTATTATTATTATTATTATTATTATTATTATTATATTTTACTTAAATTCATTTTGACCATCATATACAAATATAAAGTTGTACAAATTAAAAGACTCATAGGATGTTTCATGCATGTATCTGTGTCATTAAACATGTATAATTTCTTCGTGGTTAAAACTTCCAGTTCTTCCTTTGAGGCTTTTGAAATGCATGCAACATTACACATCTATATTCATCCTACTATAAAATCTACCAAAGCATCATGCTCTCTGTAACTGCAACTTGGTATTCATTGATCAGTTGCATCCACACGTCCCTTCTATCCCAGCCTCTGATGTTCATGATTCTACTCTTAGGTTTTTTGTTTTTGACACTACATACATAACACCAAGTTTACAAAGTCCGAAAATAAACTATAGGTTAATTCTAAAACACATTTAGGGATTCATAGTTTAACTGTAAACTTGCATGCAGGTAAAAAGAAATATAACTTTGCATTTTTAAATTACATAGCAAGTTGATGTAAGTTTTAATGTACTTTTTTTTTTTGGTCTTTTTGAGACAGGGTCTCCCTGTAGCTCTGGCTGTCCTGGAACTCACTCTGTACACCAGGCTGGCCTTGAACTCGCAGAGATACACCTCCCTCTGCCTCCCAGGATTAAGGGCATGTGCCACCATGCCTGGCTTAATGTACTTTTTTTTTTTTTTTTTTTTTTTTTTTTTTTTTTTTTTTTTTTTTTNAACCCGGGTCCTCTGTAAGAACGGTCGGTGCTCTTAACCGCTAGGCCATTTCTCCAGCCCTGTTTCTTTCATTTTAAAGACAAGGTCTCAGGTATCTTAGGCTGGCCTCAAACCCAGTGTGTAGCTGAGGATGACCTTGAACTTCTGATGCTCCCACCTCCACTTCCTGAGTCCTGGGATTACAGGTATGCGGCACCATGCCTGGTTCACACTGGCCTACAGATCAAACCCAGAGTTTCTTGCATGCTGGACAAACACAGGGTTTCCTCTTTTGTTTAAGAAAATTAAAAAAGGGGGCTGGAGAGATGGCTCAGTGGTTAAAAGCGCCAACTGCTCTTGCAGAGGACCCGGGTTCGATCCCCAGCACCCACATGGCGGCTAAGAACCGTCTGTAACTCCAATTCCAGGAGAACTCCAGTTCCAGGGGAATCCGAGACCCTCTTCTGACCTCCGCGGCATTGCACGACACGGGTGCACAGACCAAAAAAAAAATAAAAAAAATTAAAAAAATAATAAAATAAAATAAAAGAGTTCTCCACACTGCTTTCCATAGGGTTTGCATGAGTTTGCATTCCCACCAGCAGTGGGTGAGTGTTCCCCTTTCCCCACACCCTCTCCAGCATTTGGTATAACTTTTTTTTTTCTTGATCATAGCTAAACTTACCATGGTAAGATGAAATCATAAAATGGTTGCATTTCCTTAATTATTAACAATGTTGAACCCTTTTTAAGATGTTTTTTGGCCATCTTTACTTCGTCTCTTGAGAAGTCTCTGTTCAGATCTTTAGCCCATCTTTTAATTGGGTAACTTGTTTTCTTGGTCCTTTGGTTTTTGAGTAATTTATATAATCTGGATGTTAAACCTCTGTCAGATATGTCACTTGTGAAGATTTCCTTTCATTTTGTGGGTTTTTGCTTATCTTCTTTGATTGTTTCTTTCACTATACAAAAGCTTTTTAGTTCAATGAGGTCCCAATTGTTGATGTTGACCTTATTTCCTGCGCAACTACTGTCTGGTTTAAAAAGGATTTTCCTATACCTATATCTTGTAGGTAATTGCCACTGTTTTCGCTAACATTTTCAGAGTTTAGGATGGTCATTTACACTATATTAATTCTTCCAATCCATAAGTATGAGTGGTCCTTCCATCTTCTGGTGTCTTCCTCAATCTCCTTCTTCAAAGATTTAAAAATTCCATTGAAGAGATCTTTAATGTCTTTGGTCAGGTTTGTTCTGAGATTTATTTATTTATTTATTTATTTATTTATTTATTTATTTATTTATTATTTATTTATTATTTATTTTTTTTTTGAGCTATCATGAATGGGAGGGTTTCCATGTACTCCTTCTTCAGGTGTAGTGGTTTGAATGAGAATGTCCCCCATAGGCTTATAAGTATCCAGACATTTTGTCCCCAGTTGGTGGCATTGTTTTGAGATGTCTCAGAAGGTGTGACCATGCTGGAGGAAACACATCTCTGGGGGCAAGCTTAGAGAGTTGACAAAACTTTGCCGGTCTCCATACACCTCTCTGCTTCCTGTGCCTGCTTGAAGATGTGAACCTCGGCTTTCTGCTCCCGCTCCTGCCACCATGCTTCCCTGATATAACGGACTCTAATTCCCTGGAATTATCAATCATAAGCTCCAATAAGCTCTTCCTTTTATAAGTTCCCTTGGTCATGGTGGTTTTATCATAGCAACAGAAAAGTGACTAATATAGTAATTGGTACCAGAGAGTGGGCTCTTGGCTCTGAAGAACCTGACCATGTGGGTGTTTGGAGAAATGTGGAAGACTTTGGAACTTTGGGCTAGAAAAGCTCTTGACTGCTATAAGCAGAGCTTGACTGGCCATTCTAGTAGGAGCCTGGATGAAAGCACTGCTGGAAAAATGTAGCTCCAGAAGAAAATAAGGACTGAAGCAGCACCTGGGATATTTTGGCAAAGAGTCTGGTTGGAGTTTACCCACAGCCCACATGCTTGCCTGAATTTTTGGCATCCCTTTGGTATATTATGTCACTCACAAAAAGGGATAGTTTGACCTCTTTTCGAGTTAGTACTCCTTTAATTTCCTTCTCCTTTCTTGCTCTAATGAGAGATTCAAGCACTATATTGAAAATGGGTGGGGGGCTGGAGAGATATCCTAGCGGTTAAGAGCACCAACTGCTCTTGCAGAGGACCCGGGTTCAATCCTCAGCACCCACATGGCAGCTAAGAACCGTCTGTAACTCCAATTCCAGGAGAACTCCAGTTCCAGGGGAATCTGACACCCTCTTCTGACCTCCGCGGCATTGCACGACATGGGTGCACAGACCTGCATACAGACAATACATTCATACACATACAAAAATAAATAAAATTAAAAAAAAAGAAAATGGGTGGAGATGGTGGGCAGCCTTGCCAGGTTCCTGACTTTAAGAGGAATGCTTCTAATTTTTCTCCATTTATAATTATGTTGGCTGTGGGTTTATTGTATACAGTTATAATTATGTAGAAGTATGTTCCCTCCAGTCTGATTCCCTCTAGGACTTTTAAAGATAAAGACATGTTAAATTTTATCAAAGGCCTTTTCTGCATCAATTGAGATGATCAAGTGGTTTTTGTCTTTGAGTCCATTTATATCATTTGTAACATTTATTGATTTATGTATGTTGAACCACTCCTGCATCTCTGGAACAAATCTGACTTGATCTTTTTGATGTGTACTTGTATGTGGTTTGCAAGAATTTTGTTGAGAATTTTTACATCTATATTCATTAAGTATATGGGCCTCTAGTTTTCTTTTTTGGTTGTATCATTGCTTGGTTTTGGTATTAGAGTGATTCTGGCTTCATAGAAGGATTTTGGGAGATTTCTTTCTGTTTCTATCCTTTTGAACAACTTAAGTAATATTGGTTGTAGATCCTCTTTAAATGTCTGAATTCCGCCATAAATCCATCTGGGCCTGGACTTTTTTAGTTGGAAGGTTTGTATTACTGTTTCAATTTCTTCAAATGCTATGGGTCTGTTTATGCTGTTTATCTCTTCTTGGTTAAGCTTTGGTGAGTCCCTTGATTTCAGATAGTCATCCATTTCTTTTATATTTTCAAATTTAATAGAGTATAGGGTTTTAAAAAATATTTATTATTTTATGTGTATGAGTGTACTGTCTGCATATAAGTAGGTGCACCCGTGTTATGCAATGCTGCGCAGGTCAGAAGAGGGTGTCAGATTTCCCTGAAACTGGAGTTAAAGATGGTTCTTAGCCATCATGTGAGTGCTGGGGATCAAACCCGGGTCCTCTGCAAGAGCAGTCGTTGCTCTTAACCACTGAGCCATCTCTCCAGCCCCTAGAGTATAGGTTTTTAAAGTATTCCTGTATGATGTTCTGGATCTTTTTGTTATCTGTTGTAATGTTTCTTTTTTTAAGAGTTTTTTTTTTAATTTTTTTATTTATTTCTGTATGTGTATGAATGTACTGCCTGCATGCAAGTTTGTGCACCCGTGTCATGCAATGCCACGGAGGTCAGAAGAGGGTCTCAGATTCCCCTGGAACTGGAGCTCTCCTGGAATTGGAGTTTCAGATGGTTCTCGGCCGCCATGTGGGTGCTGGGGATCGAACCCGGGTCCTCTGCAAGAGCGGTCGGCGCTCTTAACCGCTAGGCCCTCTCTCCAGCCCCTCTGTTGTAATGTTTCTATTGTAACTTTGTTGATTTGGAGTTGTTCTTTCTTTCCCTCAACTGGGTTTTCTTTCGGTTAGCTGGCTCTGTCTATCTTGTTGATCCTTTCAAAGAGCCAGCTCTTGGACTCATTGATTCTTTGTATTGTCTTTGTTTGTTTATTTCTTTTTTATTAATCTTTGCTCTAATTTTTGTGCAAGTATCTCCATAGTTTAAGGTAACTCTAACAAAAAAATATAAATGGCTAAAATTATAAAGAAATCTGTTCTATTTACTTCAAAGCTCCAACAAGCTGAATAAGGCTTTTGAAGACAAGGAGTTAAGCGGTACAGGTAATCTGCATGCAGATTATTGGTCCAATCACAAGTTTTTAACAGAAAGCAAGTGATGCAGCTTGGAATTGTGACATGAGAAGTGACCTCACCATGACTTACTCCAGTGCACTAGATAGCAGCCTGAACAGTGGACTGCATGTGAATAGATGTTGCTTACTCTGTTCTTAGTGAAATATTTTGACCAGTTGTGGTGACACTTGGTAAATGTTGTGACACGAACACAATTCATGTTATCTGGAAGAGGAGACACTTCTGTTCCCAAATTTTCTTAAAGAAATGTATGTTTAGAAAAAAAAATCTCAAACTATGCTAGACTAGGGAAATCTATCGTGTATCTTCACAGAAAGTCACCGCACACAAAGTATTTGGGTAAAGTGTCTGTAGCATTGTATAATACGTTAAGATGCACAAACATTCAAATATTTCAAGCATTCTTCTGTGTTACATATTACCTTTGTCTCACATTTATAAGTGAAGAATTACTCTTGGTAAGACAAAATCATTATTGTTATAATTATTGTTGTTGTTTTTGTTGTTGCTGTTGTTAGGGTCGCTTTGCAGGCCCAGTTGGCCTGAAACTCTCTATGTAGACCAGATTGGCCTTGATCTCACAGAGATCCACCTGTCTCTGCACCCTGAGGGCTGGGATTAAGGACATTACCACTGCACCAGGCAACAAGGTGAAATTATTTGCTTTTGAGTTTGCCTAGTTAGTACCTGACAGGGAGCCAATAGTGAGCTTAAATCTTTACCTTTCAGCTGTTCAGTATTCAAATGTGAGGCAGATGGGCTGGAGAGATGGCTCAGCGGTTAAGAGTGCTGACCGCTCTTGCAGAGGACCCAGGTTCCATTCCAAGCACCCACATGGCAGCTAAGAACCGTCTTTAACTCCAGTTCCAGGGGAATCCGACACCCTCTTCTGACCTCTGGGTGCACAGACGTACATGCAGACAGTACATTCATACACATAAAAATAAATACATACATACATACATAAAGAAAGTAAGAAAGTAAGAAAGAAAGAAAGAAAGAAAGAAAGAAAGAAAGAAAATACACACAAAAAATTATAAAAAAAAAAGTGAGGCAAAGCACAAGTCAGCAAGGCTTTTCCATTTTATAGTGAGGTGGTTGTGATGATGAGGTAATAAGAAATAATGACAGTAAGTTAACTTATGTGTTTTTTTCCCATTAGAATGGGAGTGTTATGGGGACAGATTGTTTTATTCACTGCTATTCTTCAGTCCCCAGAATAGCAGCTGGCATACAATGGGTCTGCAGTTAAGACTTCTCTATAACCGAAAGAATGATTTGTTACACTTTCAAGGGCATTTGGAAATATTATTTCCTAAGTTGTCATAGTAATTTACAAGTTTTCCAACATAGGTTCCAATATTCGTTTATTGTTTTGCATTGTATAAACACAAAAGTTAAAAAGATTATTTGGACAAATCAGTACTGAAATCTAGGTGTGATGACACTGTCTGTAATCCCATTAGGGAATCTGTGGTAGGAGGACTGTGAGTTTAAGTCCAGGTCTGGACTACACAGTGATTTTTTTTTTTTTTTTTTTAGTCTTTTCTAGACAGGGTCTCCCTGTAGCCCCAGCTGTCCTGGAACTCACTTTGTAGACCAGGCTGGCCTTGAACTCCCAAAGATCCATCTGCCTCTGCCTCCCAAGTGCTAGGATTAAAGGCATGCGCCACCACGCCTGGCTTCTACACAGTGATTTCAAGGCTAGCCTGAACTCACAGTAAACTCTTTCTCAAAAACATTTTTTTAATGCTGGGAAATTAAAAATAGGCTGTGTTAGTTCATTAAAATCAGTTCCATTGTAGGGCTCTAGCAGAACTCCCCTCAGGGATAGCAAGTACTGGCTTGAGCAGGTTAGTGCTGGTGAAAGGAAGATGCTGAGAAATGAGTAGAGAAGAATCACTGAGGAACACACAGCTGTCAAAATTTAAAATAAAAATAAAATACATGTACAGAAGATTCTGGGAGCAGAGGGAAGCCTGTCTTTCAAGGGGAAGAAGAGCAGTGAAGGTCCCCAGCTTCCTGGGCTCCTCTCAGCACTTTGCTTATAGCCTGTCTTTCTGCACTTGTTTAGAGCATCTGAATATGCTCAGGTGAGTGAGACAATTAGCAAGTGTTTTGCTTTATTTAAAAAATGTATTGGGCTGGACATGGTGGCACATGCCTTTAATCACAGCACTCAGGAGGCAGAGGCAAGTGGATTTCTGTGAGTTCCAGGCCAGCCTGGTCTACATACTGAGTTCCAGGCCACCTAGGGCTATGAGGAGACCCTGTCCCAAAAAGACTCCCCAATTTTTTTTTATTGTGTCGGGGCTGAGAGGTGGCTCAGTTTTTAAGGGCACTGGCTGTTCTTGCAGAGGACACAAGTTGGATCCCCAGCACCCACATGGCAGCTAACAACCATCTGTAACTCCAGTTCCCCGGGTCCAATAGCCGCTTCTGACATTGGTGGGCATTGTGTGACACAGGCACACTTACATACATGCAGTCAAAACATTCACACACATAAATAAAAATAATTAAAATACTTTAAAAATGTACACACACACACACACACACACACACGCCCATCCAAACACAGCAAGTGTAGTGCCAGCCACCCGATAGCAACAGCTATCATAAAACAAAACTGGGAAAATATGTTCTTTTGAAAAAACTATTTCTTCACAGAGCTGATAGGCTTCCTGGTCGAACCTAGCCAAGAAGCTGGTTGGCTTCCATGGTCCCATGTGTGGAAGAACCCCTGGCCAAAGGCTGTTGGCCTTCATGACCACTCAACCAGTCAGGGGAGCCAGCCCCACAACCAGACAAGCAGAAAAGCTAGCTAATAGTCCCATGATCGATCTAGTTAAGGAAAATACACACACCACAACCTGGAGATCTCAGGCAGTTGGCAAAGCTTGGGGGGAATTCTCTTTATTCATTCAGGCAAGGTAAACATCTGTATAGGGTTGGAACAGACAGCCCCCACATTGCATGATATCACTTCTCAGTAGCCAATACCAGACCTCTACATCATTGCACATTGCCCCAGTTCATGAGGGGGACCCAGAAAGGGATGTGCAGGTGTACGAGTGAGCTCATGGCCCCAAGTGTGTGCAAACCTGCATATGCACACAATCCTACTTCATTTCTAAAGCAAAACAAAGCAAAAAAAAAATCACTTTTAGTGAAAATAAATAAATAAATGAATAATAAATAAATAAATACAATCAAATGAGCTGTCCTTAAAAAACTGAAGCCTTAGTTACTTGGTATTCAGGAGCCAAGTCAGGCTCCAGGAAAAGGCTGGGTGTGTGATGATATAATGTGACGGGAAGAAGGATGACTTTTTCTTCCATTCTTTGATGGAAAATTCCATGAAAGAATAGTGTGCCAGCAAGAACAAGTCCCTCTAAGTGACATTTCATTTCTTCACAGCCCCATAGATTAATGCTTGGTTCTGCAGCTCATGCGTTACTAGCCTTAGTGCCTAGAAATGAAAAATCATGTACTCAATTCATTCTTTATTGCATAAATGTTATATGAAGAGAGCGGAGATTTGCATTTGGGTGTTCAGTCCTATTAAAATATTGCAATCTTGATAACAGGCGAAGAAATACTATAGTCTCACTGTCCTTTCATATTTAACCTCTATAAAACAACTTAATGGAGTCCATGTAGAAGCAGAAGAAAAATGAAAGAGGGGAATTATGTTCAATTGTGTGGCTCCTAAATAGATTATGAAAACTTCATCACCTTTTCATGACGTGACTAAAGAGACCCACCTGTAAATCTGTTTAATGGCCAGATCATAGGGAACCAGAAGCATCTTCAAATTTTCAGCTACAAACTCACCTGAAAGACCATTTAAAGGAAAAATGGAACAGAAAGGTGAAGTATAAAGGACTAGCCAGTGAATGGCTGTGCGATTACTGAACAAACTCTCAACAACAAATCCAAAGATCTTATCTGTTTTTTTCTCAGTCAAAAGAGAAAGCAATTTTTATCACACAAGTCAAAGAAGCAACTAGAATTTTCACCTCTGAAAATGAAAAATATCTGCCTTTTAAAAATGTTCCTGAGCTGGGTATGGTGGTGCACGCCTTTAACCCTAGCACTTGGGAGGCAGAGGCAGGCATGGTCTACAGAGCGAGTTCCATGACAACTGGGGCTACAGGGAGACCCTGTCTCCAAAAGACCAAAAAAAAAAAAGTTCCAGAACCCTGTGCCTTGGGCCTCATGTCTAGGTACAGTGCTTTAATGGGGCCGAAGAATTGTTTTTCAGGACTGTGTTTTGTGCTATCATTAGAACACAAGGGCTATGGTCTGGATGTGTTGGAGTGTGTGAGAACCAAGATGCTTGCTTCTGCTGTTTCCTGAGCCTGAAGACATTCCTTCAGTCAGGCTATCCCAAGTGAGACGAAGTCCTTTGTAGAAACAGTGCTTGAAAAACTAAAGTGGAAGTAAAATCATCATAACTGGTAGACTTGTTCACATGTGCAAGATTATAAGATTGTACTCTCAGAAATGTTTTGGAAGATGAAATAAATTCCAGGAAAGTGCCAACATTTCCTAGTACATGTGTCCGCACAGGTCTCAACTGATGAGTCATTTCTTTTGAATTTTTGACCTCATGAAGCTTTCATCCTTAGAGGAATTTATAGGCATACATTTCATCCACTTGCCTGAAATTCCTCAGGCAAAACTTTTTAGAAAAGACAGCTGTCTACGTCCCATACTCAAGATGTACCCTCGACTTTCTGTCTCCACACACTGGACTCTGGTGAGCACCTCACATGGAGTTAGATTTGAGCCAGGGCTACTTGGAACAGTCAAAACAAGGTGAAAATTTGAATTTCTGCTCTGCAAGTCCTGTTAGATACTTCCGGAAGCTCTCTTAGATGGTCTCTAACACACAGCACAGCTCAGGTGGAGGACTCCTTCACGGTGATAACAAAAAGAAAGGGTGTCATTTAAGCGTTGAATAGATAATCATCGGGCTGCCACTGGTCTTCTGCCAATGAAAAAGTTCCAGAAAGCCCATCTTTTCCAATAAAATAACCCCCTTCCAAATGATTGAAAGAGGAGAATGTTTTTTTAAAAGACCCTGAAAGCTGAGCATGGTAGTAAATTCCTAATCCCAGAATTTGTGAGGAACATGCATGCAGATCTCTGAGGTCAAGGCCAAATTGACTATATACCAAATTCTAGGCACACTAGGAGCCAGGCAATTGCTTTAAGGTGCTTTTCACCCTTGAGTAAAATGTTTGTATTTTTGGAAACTTTCTAAAAAGTAATAAATAGCAAGGAAATACATTCAAGTCTTTCTCTTTCATAACCGTTTATAGTTTCCTGGGCTTCTGGCCTGAAAAAATCTCATGATAAAACGACAGAAGCCCAAGTAAAATGAAACATATTCTGGATTTTTGTCCTGTTGCCTTCCTGGGGTCTTTTCCAGGTATTCAGGTGGACACACAGGAATAGAGTACCACACTTTTTGTGATTGTTCTCTGAACCAATAGGTGGAAGATAACAAGGTTGGGAGGTGTGGGATTACTAGCATGCTACCAGTCCTTTGAGCAGTTATTAATATTCCACTGTAAAAGGCTAGGAGTAAGGTCCAAGGATGTAGCTCTGTGCTAGAACATTAGCCTGTTTTGACCAAGGCCCTTTGTGTAATATCCACAACACCAAAACTAAACAAAATTGAAGAAAAAATCCAGAAGCCTACTGACTGCTACTATTAGAATTTGAACTCAGTCATTATGCTTCAACACCTACTCTCTGAAAACTCGATTTCTTTGTAATTGTGCATGTCTGTAATCCCGGCACTCTAGAAACTGAGGCAGGTGATTTGCTGCAGAGTTTTGAGACCAGCCTGAGACATACAGTGAGTTCCAGGCCAATCTAAATGACATAGTGAGATACTGAAAGAAATATGATTATACTGTGTACCAAGTTTGAATGTACTTTTCTTTAAATAGTGCACAGGATACAAGATGTCTGTACTCTGTTAACTTCCAATACAGCAAAATGTAAGAACTTTCTACTTCAACTAATAAACATAAGTGGATGAGGCATTGTTCTGCATAATATCAGTAACTAAAACACCAGATATTTTTCTTTTTTTTTTTTTTCTGGTTATATTGCCCCAGTGCCCCAAACGATCAATTTTTATCATAATTCGTTTGGCAGGTCTGGCAAAAATAGCTCAGTCACCTGGTCTACCAAAATATTTTTCAGCCATCAGGGTACATACTTGATTGGGATCTGGGATCCAAGGACAAATGGCTCTCCAAAGGCTTGCTGGCAGGTTGATAGTACGATGCATCAACTGGAGATATCAGGACTTAATAGTACTGAACCAGGAGTACATTTAAAATGCTCACATATGTCCTCAAGTATCACAGTGTGTAACAAATTTCATTGCCTTCAACTCAATGATATTTAGCGTATGTGATACATCAGTCTTTCTGCTCTGGGATTTAGTAATAGTCCAAGATTGTTGTCTTCTTTTCTGAGTAAAAAGCTTAACTTGAAATATAGATCATTTATCTTGGGCTTAGTTTGAAACAAGCATATATTCAATCTCTTTGTAATACATAATAACTTATAATTCGACCATGAAGTTACAGCCACACATTGCTTATTCAGAATCACTGGATGCTCCATTTCTTAAAAATCTATTTCCTTTTTTTTACGTTTATTTATTTGTGTATGTGGGTGTATGGGGGAGTATGTGTGAGTGTGCCCAAAGCCCCAGTGGGTGTGGTCAAACGACAACTTTTAAAAGTTGGTTCTTGGGACTGGAGAGATAGCCTAGAGGTTAAGAGCACCGACTGCTCTTGCAGAGGACCTGGGTTCAATCCCCAGCACCCACATGGCAGCTAAGAACCATCTGTATCTCCAATTCCAGGAGAACCCCAGTTCCAGGGGAATCTGAGACCCTATTCTGACTTCCGCGGCATTGCACGACACGGGTGCACAGACCTATATGCAGACAGTACACTCATACACATGCAAAAAAAAAAAACAAGAGTTGGCTTCTCTCTACCATGTGGTTTGTGGGGTCTGTCGCAGGCTTCTCAGGGATCTCAGTTTCCTGAGCCTCCAGGTGGCCTGCTTACTCCCCAAGGGTCATGTCATTTCCAGGGATCAGCCTCAGGTTGTCAAGCTTGATGGCACATTCTTTTACCTCTGGGGCATCTTACCAGTTCAAAAATACCTGAGGAATGTCTCAAAAGTCATAAAGTGTACTTATATTTGTCTATCTAGATTTGATGTAATCAAGGTCAGCATCACAAATTCAACTTCCTAATAAGTCAAAAAATGTTCTGTTTAACTTTTTCCATTACCAAGAAACCTAGAACAAGTCCATGTGGTAAGATCTAACCCTTCAACCTTCATTCAGACTGAGCGATCTTGTTTTCTTGTCTGCTTCTTTAAAAGTAGGGTCTCCTTATCCAAGGATAGCCCTCAAATCACTGCTCTAACTTACACTCACATTAACGTGGTACAACTGGTGGTGACCTCTTCCATCCCCCAAAATTTGGCCTCTCTCCTAATCAGACTATGTGTTACTTTCCATGAATAAGCTTCCCTTGCAGGAAATGGCTGGAGCAGAGGAATAGCGGAGTGAAGAACAGTCCAGAAAACAAACGATGCACTGGACTACTCATCTGGATCAGTCAATTACCCAGTTGTAAGTATTTCTTGTGTAGGGCCCCCTGAGCTTTTGTACAAAGCAGTTGGGCATAATGCATTTTGGAAACAACAACAACAACAGAAAATACTGCATCAAAGAACTGACTGAAACAGTGAACTTCTGCTCAAAACAGTCAACTTCCCCATGGAAAATATTGAGAAAGACTAAGAGATGGAAAGCATGTTTGGCAGAATGCACGAGCTCTGGTGGGGTGGGGGAATGAGCGGGAACATGGGTCTAGATTTGTTAAAAATAAATAAATAAATTTATGTGAAAAAAAAAAAGAAAAATAAGCTTCTTGAGAGGAGGAGTTTATACAAGATGATTTAAGTAGTCTTTAAATCCAAAGACAGCTATTTTAGTTCTTCATATGGCAGAAACAGACTAAAGGGGAAGGAAGCCACATGAAAATGGGCAGAGACCAGAGAATCAGCCACAAACTAAGGAATGCCAATAGTTGCTAGAAGCTGGAGCAGGCAAGAAGCAGACCCCCCTTGCTTTTCTATTATCCTCCTGAATTGGCACTTCTGGCCTACAGAGTGGTAAGAAAATGAATTTCTTTTTTTTCTTTTTTATTATTTTTTTTTTGTGTATGAGTGTATTGTCTGCATATACATTGGTGCACCCATGTTGTGAAATACAGAGGTCAGAAGAGGACATCGGATTTCCCTGGAACTGGAGTTAAAGACGGTTCTTTGCTGCCGTGTGGGTGCTGGGAATTGAACTCGGGTCCTCTGGGAGAGCAGTCAGTGCTCTTAACTGCTGAGCCATCTCTCCAGCCTTGAGAATGAATTTCTTCTACTTAAACATCGACATATGTGCTGACTGGCTACAGTACCCACAGGAGACATTGGGGTATTTCAGACTCAGTACAAGAGCTAACTGAAAATTGATAAACTTTTTTTTTTTTTGAGACAAGGTCTCCCTTTAGTCCCAGCTGGCCTGGAGCTCACTATGTAGACCAGGCTGGCCTTGAACTCACAGAGATTTGCCTACCTCTGCCCTATGCCTCTGGAGTGCTGGGATCAAAGTCATGCACCACCAAGCCCGGCTCAATAAACTTTTTTTTAGATACAAGGTCTTGTGCAGCCCAGAGCTGGCCTCAAATTGGCCATGAGGCTGAGGATAACCTTGAAATTCTGATTCTTCTCTTTCAGCCTCCTGAAAGCTGGGACTGCAGGGATGTCAGCCACATCTGGTTTATGTGGTGGGTGAATCAAACCCAGAGCCCTGTTCATGTTAGGCAAGTGCTCTGTCAACCGAGCCAGGTTCCTAGACTGCTTTTATTTCTTTTACAAATAAATCATTTCACTCTGAGTCACTGGTGCCCCTAGAGAAGCTCAGAGCACCCTGAAGTATGTTTCTCATTCATGTTTTTATCTATTTGCTTCTGTTTTGTTTGTAAGGACTTGTATTCTTACTCGTGCCATTGCTGTAACAAAATACCTGACAGAAGCAAGTTAAGGAAGAAATGGTTTATTTTGGCTCACAGCTCAAGGGTGAGGGTGCAGTCCTCCATGACAGGGAAGTCCTCAAAGCAGGAGACTGAGGCACCTGGTCACACTGCATCCCCAGTCAAGAAAAGAGAAAGAAATGTTTTACAGTTTGTGAGACTTAAGGTACCTCTCTGGTTAGCAATTCATAGGTTAGTAGCCTACTCTTGGCACTGGGGACTTTTAACAATTGTTTTAGTCAGGGTTCTCTGAAGAAACAGAATCAGTAGGACGAATATATACAATTTATTGATTTGCTTATGTGACAGAGCTCAAGGAGTCCAACAATAGCCGTGCCACACTGGAGAGGCTGAGAATCCAGGGAACTGCTCAGTCCGCAAGGCTGGATGTCTCAGTAGTCCCAATCTGGTGCTGAAGGCCTGATGGATTCCAGGAGATCTGCCAGTCTCAGTACTCGCTGGGATCCGAAGGGTTGATCACAGTAGCAAGACAAACTCCCCAGTGAGAGAGAGGCAAGCTGCAGGAAAAAAGGGACCAGCTCCCTCTGTCATGGCCCTTTATACTGCCTGCTGGCAGAAGGTAACACCCACATTTGGGATGGGCCATTGGGGTTGAGGGAGTCCAATCCGAAGATCCTTTTTCTCTTATTTGTTCCTTAGTCCAGTCAAGTTGACACCTAGGATTAACCATCACAACAATGTTGTGGCTTTCAAGAATGCGAGGTCCCTTTTCTGAAAACCTCTAGCTGCTCGCACTGCCTTTCTAGTTGGTTTTACGGATCTGTAGGTCACTCACGTATTAGGAATGTAGAAAGAGACTTTTTAACAGAGTGTAGACAAGCGCTCTGAAAGTCCACTGTATTCCATTACAAGTTAATGGCAGTTGGTGCTGGGAGGCTGAGGGGACATTAAAACAGAAAAATCAAGGTCCAATACAGCATGGAAAGATCACTTTCACCAACTGTTTTGTCAAAAGACGAAGGTTGGACACAGTCACATGCACTGGGGACACTATCTCATCTAGCCATCCATAATCAAGAGATGCTCCCGTGAGCCACCTACCTTCCTCATCCTGGCTGGTCCTGCTGCAGAGCTGTTATACATCTTCCCAACTTGATGGTCTCTCTGAGACAGGTCTGTGATGCACAGCCTAGCTCAGGACCAACAAGAGCAAGTCTGTGTTGTAGCCTGCTATTCCCCCCAGTGAAACTACTTCCTTGGTTCTGGCAGGCTCCTGACCAGGACTATGACCTCTGTCTTCTGACTGGACACAGCTAGCTGCCCACAGGGCAGGGTCTGGGCTGCCTTGGTTATATATCTTACCCCCCACCCATGAATCTTAGAACTGCCAGAGTAGCACAGAGGTACCCCATCTCACACAAGGAAAGGTAGCCATACTGAGATCATTCATCCCAGTGGATGCTCCACCCTCACACAGATTAGCCCCAGAACTTGTCTCAGCACCCATGGCATGGGCCAAGAAACTACTCCTCCCCCACTCATCTTTCTTCTATTACTCCATGTTTCAGAAGTAAACGAGTTTTGAAACTTTTCCTGGGGGTATGTGAACTAACGTGTTCACTTCAAACGGCACCAAGGACCTAAAGAACAATTCCACCCAAGGCAACCTCAGTGAACCAACTACTTCATTGGGGTAACCAATGAACAGGAGGAGTACAGCTGGAAGTGATGCTCACAGGAACATGAGTGATGCCAAGGCAGCTTTAGAACCAAGAAGCCCACCCTCGCCTGGGAGTTAACTCATGAAGCACTCATCTACGTCCTGAGTCTTTTCTTTTTTAGCTTTTTGAGACAGGGTCTCCCTGCTGTCCTAGACCTCACTATGTAGACCATACTGGCCTTGAACTCACAGAAATCCATCCACCTCTCCTTCCAGAGTACTAGTATTAAAAGTGTATCCCAGTATGCCCAGCTTCCTGAGTCTTAAAGAACAAGACTCCCTCTTTCTGAGAGAATGTTTCAATTTGGAAGACACAAACGTAGAAGATGAGTAGGGTATGAAGAATGAAAATTGAATCTAAGTTGAAAATAGTTAAAATTAGATGAAATACAGGATTATTATTTTATTTTTTCTAATTTTATTTAAAATATTTTATTATTTTCATTTTGTGTGTATGAGTGTATTACCTGCATGTGTGTAAGTGCACCCATGTTGTGCAATGCCCACAGAAGTCAGAAGAGGGTGTCAGATCCCTTGGAATTGGAGTTAGAGACTGTTGGTAGTCACCACATGAGTGCTGAAAATGGTACCTGGGTCCTCTGCAATAATAGCCAGTGCTCTTAACTACCAAGGCCTCTCTCCAGCCCCATTTTTTTTTCTAATTTTGTATGTTTAAAACTCACATAATAAAATGTTAACAACAAAGTACAAAAATATAAGACCCAGAAATATTAAGCAACTTTTCCTACATGGTATTTGTAATTAGGGACAGTTCAGACTTGAAATTGGATTCTACACTTCCAACCAAATTCGCTTTTCCTTATAACAAGCTGTTTTGCAGGCAAGCCAACCTTCCTGGGCACTAGATGTCTGCCCAAAGCTTTACAAGCCAAGGGGTGAACTGAAGAATACACTCTGGTGCTATCAAATTCTCTTACAAGCAGCTCATCAGCAAGCAGCCAAGTGGCAAATTGGGATTGACTGGGAGTGCAGAACAGCTGTTGACTTGTGAAGTACTGCCCAAAAACTTTTGGCTTTCCCCCCATGTAGTGTTTAAGGGAGCCATTTCAAAAGCAGACCAATCTTCACAACGCCTGGACAAAGTTAAAAGTGGGTTAGGCTTTTCTAAATTTCATCAGAAGAATTTGTCACCCCTGGAATCAAATACAGTGATTCCGGTGGTTGGGGGTAAGGGTGGGTGCTTCAATTACCCCTGAGGTTACAATGCCTAGGCACTGAGGATTAGGCACTGAGGATTAGGGAAGGGCTAGTATGCAGTGTCACGTTCATCTCATTCCAAACAGCTGCTTCACTAGACACTCAGGCCAAGACAGCACGGCTGTGGCCTTGCATTCTGGAGCTCTTTGGGCTGGTGAGTAAGTGTGTTCGCAGACAAAGACAAAGGAATTCCCAACAGCAAGGAACCAGGCAGGGAAAAGGCTGCTCCGACTTTCAAAGTAGACAAATACTGGACCAGCACTGACATGCAATGCAGCTGGGTGGGCAGGTGTTTGCTGAAGCACCTTGATTTCTTGGTTTGGTGTTTTTTTTTTTTTTAAGACAGGGTCTTCCTGTAGCCCCAGCTAGACTGGAACTCGTCATGTAGACCATGCAGCCCTTGAACTCACAGAGATCGGGCCTGCCTCTGCCTCCAGAATGCTGGGATTAAAGGCGTGTGCCACCAGGCCCGGCTCAGTTTGATTCTTATATTCAGAGGTTGAGGATTTCTTTGGAGGTCGTTGGTGGCACAGCAAGGCAGGGTCAAGTTCTGCTATCATCAGTGACAGCTTTCTCACTTTCCCCTAGTCAACACCCAAGATTATTTCAGGCACTTGCTCCTTGTAGATACGTATGGCTATTTCCCGGCCAGTTGGCTCATTCTCATTTTTATCTCCAGCAACACCCATACTTCCTTAAAAATGACAACTCCCAGTCGGGCGTGGTGGCACATGCCTTTTTTTTTTTTTTTAAATAAAATATCTTATTATTTTTTTTTCATTTTTAACAATAATTAATAATTTATGAGTACAAGCATCCTACATGTAAAACCAATTTGCAAGCAGTTGTGCCCAAACTCACACAGCACAAGGGTCCCCACCAACCAGCTGGGGGCTTGTTAATTCAATCAGTTGATCAAATAAGTAGGCCAGTCTATATTACTGTAGTTTTCACCATTCACCCCAGTCACAGCCCTTACATTCTACCACACCTCCTCTTCCACGGATTGTCCCTAGGCTTAGAAAAGGGGCACAGGTGGACAAGAAGCAAAACAGTCTACTTTCATTCTGGAGCTGTTGTTTTTGACTCTGGTCAATTCTGGCTGGTTTTCCTTTCAGGGGCTGACAGTTTGTCCAGGAATAACCTTTCAGTCCTACTAATGAGCACACGCATTTAGATATATAGGTATTTAAACAGTACTGATTGTTATGGTAGGTTATTTGGTATAGACACAGATACTTGGATGGTATGTTAATCTATGAATTACATTTTTTCCTGTAAAATATGACAGGGTCTTACTGTGGCTTATAACATCACCTAACGTTAGAGGTGTAAGCTTGTGGCATCAGCTGTGGGTTATTCCTCCAATGAGAGAGCTAATAGCCAGTTAGATTTGGGATATACAGGCATTAGGCTGCCACTGCTGCACAGTATTTCCAGGCAGGTGAGAGGTTGCTGGGTGCTGACAGAGAGTCTGCTTGACTCAAGGAGACATATTTGCTTTATTGTTTGAGTGGCCTTTGGTAACACTCTGGTATTCCAGAGACCAACTGTAACACTTGCAAGTGTGGTCTCAATACATCTTCTCCATGCTTACATCAGGTCTCACAGCAGGGCCTTACTGCCTCCTCTTCTTGCAGGTATCCCAGTTTACAGCAAAAGCCTTTCCCTTTGGGGGTCTTGGATCCCTGACCAACATCTCCTTGGTTGAATAATCCTTGCTGATATCAGAGCTCTCCTGTATTAATATATTTTGCTTAAGTGCATAGCTTAAGGAGACTTTAGTATTATATTTGGTTTCTGAATAGAGAATAATCCTTTTCACAGCAGTTCCTATGGTTGGCAATTAGTTAAGTAAAGAAGGCAGTTTCTATGGAGTTCTATGTAGCAGTAAAGAAAAATGACATCATGAGCTTTTGCAGGAAATGGCTGGAGCTAGAGGACATCATGCTGAGAGTGAGGTAACACAGTCCCAGAAAAACAACAAAGAATGGTATCCCTCATCTGTGGATGCTAGTGCAATTACCCAGTTGTAAGTATTTCTTGTGCATGGCCCCTTGAGCTTTTGTCCAAAGCAGTTGGGAGTGATGCATATTGGAAACAACAACAACAACAACAACGAACAGAAAGGACTGCATCAAAGAACTGACTGAAACATGTGAACTCTTCTCTGCTCAAAAGAGTCAACTTCCCCATGGAGAATATTGAGAAAGACTGAGAAAGAGTGAATAGCATGTTTGGCAGAATGCAAGCTCTGGAGGTGGGAGGGATGGGGGGGACACGGGTCTTAGAATTGATATAAAAAAATATAGTATAAATAAATTTAAAAAATAAATAAAAAATAAAAATGAAAAAATAATAAAATAAAGCCCCCCAAAAATGCAGTTTTACTGTTTTTGGAATATAAGAGATTCTACCTCTATAAGTTTGGCTCCAACTTTACAGTTACGAGAACGGACCAGGTCATCATCAGCATATTTCCCTCCTTTTTCTACGAAGGAGAGGTAAGAAAATCCTCAATATTAAACGTTGTGGCACCTAGAAGTAAGTTTCGGTAGGACTCATTATAAATACTTGTTTCAAAACACCTAGAAGGGGTTTTGATGCCCGTGCTGTCTAAGCTTGTGTGCTTTCCTTTCACTGTTTCAGGAAAGAAAGTGGGCCCCTTTCTGCTGGCACTTCCTGGTACATCCTACGCAATGCAAAGCTGTGTCTTTTCTTTCTCACCATTAAGTTGGTGAGTTTGATCCGTGGAACATACAATTCTTTTCCCATAGTTAGTTTATAGATTTGGGTTGCAAAAGTTTTGTGACAAAAGTTTTTCATAGTAGCGGTAAGCCCCCCGTTTGTAGTTTAGGTTTTTGTTTTTTGACCCATGAGTCTCAAAAAAGCATTTGTAGTACGAGGTCCTATAGGGCAGAAAGGCAAGGCACAAGATTCATGTTCATCACCTGTACCCCTGCTGAATGTTGGGTGACTATATACCGTACTTGGGAAGGCAACGTGTAATTTCTTAAGTTAAATCATCCTAACAAGTAAATGAATGCTACAAGATGATAACGTACAACGAAAAAATTATAGAGAACATTTGTATGTGAAAACCCCAAAGTTGTTAAACAAATTATAAGTAAAACAATTTTGGACAACAGCAATTTATATTGCCAATTAACTAAGGTGCATGACCATTTTTTGATCAGAGATCTTTAACCAGTAGTGTTTAATATACCATATTTACTTTTACTAAGAACTAAACCACCATGTAACCTGTGAGGGCAGAGTCTGGGCAATATTGGATACTTGTTGAACTCCATCAATTAAATATACATTAATGCGAAAAAACCTTGGTCCCTCTTCCCCCCTCCCCAACTTTCCTGATTACATTTTCAGCAGGTAGTCAGTTTCTGATGCAGTCTTTCGGTTGTTTAGCTTTTTTGTTTTTTTTTTTTTTTGTCTTTTCGAGACAGGTCTCCTGTAGCCCCAGCTGGGCCTGGAACTCATTCGGTAACCAAGCTGGCCTTGAACCACAAAGATTCCGCTTGCCTCTCTCTGCCTCCCAGTGCTAGGATTAAAGGTGTGGTTGACCATGCCCCGGCTGTGGGTGTGCTTTTAAAAATAAAGGCATCCCTCTCCACAAAGAAAGAATTTAGCAACTGGGTTTTAGTTGGGCACTGAGCATATCAGATGAGGAAATACCATTCGTCATTGGTTTTTCTGGGAAATATGTTTGGACTTCATTATATAATATCTATCTTCTAGCTCCATCCATTTCCCTGCAAGTTCATGAGGTTGTCTTTTCTTTACAGCTGCAGAGAACTTCATTGTGTAACATGTACCACATTTTCTCTCCTATCCACTCGTCAGTGAGGGGCATTTGGGTTGGTTCCCATCCAGCTTTTTTGCATGTGAACGGGAGCTGCAATAAATATGCTGCGCGTGTGCCTTTAATCCTAAGCACGTGGGAGGCAGAGGCAGGCAGATCTTTGTTTGAGGCCAGCCTTTCTACAGAGAGCAGGTCCAGACAGTTTGGGGCTAAAAGGAAGACCCGTCTCAAAAAGAACCAAAAAAAAAAAAAAAAAAAAAAAAACCAAAAAACCAAAACCCAGATCACTCGCCTAATGTGCAGTGGTGGTAGGATTATTAATCCTGTGGACAGCTGACTTGTTTTTCTAGTCTAACTCTTTCCAATAGGATATTGACTATTGTGGTTATGATTTGTAACAATAGTGACATCCTAATGACATAGCTGTTGGATCTGATCTTTAGAGCACTAAGATTTTTCTACTCATAATCAGGTCATTCCAAAGGGATAGTAGTGATAGCGCTTCAATAGAAGTCTTCACTCTTGTGCCTTGTGTCTTTTCCACAGGATTCTCTTTCCGCTTAACTTGGAATTAGTTTTTTTCACCTACAGTCTAACTGCTTGACACTCTATTCACAACTGATAACCAGCTACTAGAAGAAGAAAACTCAAGGATATGAAATAAATACTCATCTACTATAGGGTGGGACAGAATTTTCAGCCATTTAGCTCAGGTTACTGGCATATATAGAAACCAGTTCTTCTATGGTCTTCAACTTGTTCTCAGAAGAAACGCCACTGGTCTTGGGGATTTTGGTGCCTTTTTCATTTTCTACTTTCCTCAGGGGAGAAAGCAATCATAAAATGTTGCAGTATTTTTATAACCCTACAATGTAAGTTACCAATATCACATTCATATCTCCATTCCCATGTCTTCTGAAGAATTAGATACAGTATATAGCAGTAGCATAAATCTGAAGCATTACAATGTGCTTAAAATAAAAAAAAAGATTTATGATTGTCAGACTTCACACACTACCTCAGTGGATAAGAGCACTTGCTGCCCAAGTATGGGGACCTGAGCTCAAATCTCCAGAATCATATACCATATATATATGCCTCAGAGCCTTGATGAGTGAGGCAAAGACAGGAAAATTCCTGGGGCTTACTGGCTGCCAAACTAGCTCCAGGTTCAGTGAGTTACATGGCCTCCCTCCTTCATGCAATAAGATTCCTTGCTTTTTCAAAATTTCAGACAGTACTTGCTATGTATGTAGCCCAGGATGTACCATAAATCCTAATCCTCTTGCCTGGGCTTCCCAAATGCTGGGATTACAGATGTACATCACCATGTCTGCCTTTCTGACTTTCTTACTCACAGGTCATTCATAAAATCATGGAGATGGGTGACTACATTTAGCTTTCAGGGAGGAATGAATAGAGTTCTGGAACTTTCCCCTTAGGATTATACCTGTAGGTACATCTTGGTTCTCCTCAATGGGCTATAATGTGCTTTCCCCAAACTCATATGTTAAAGCCCTATCTCTGTGCCTCTATATGTTATTAGGTCATTAAGGAGATATTGATTAATAAACAAGGTGATAGGATAAGACCCTTGTCTTATATATTATATATTATATATTATGTATATATATTATATATACATATATATATAATATATATAAAAAATAAGTAACAAGAAGGAAGAAAGAGAGCCATTATTTTTTTACATGGGCTTTAAATTTACACATATTTTTTTGACAGTTTAAAGGGGGCTTATTTATTGTCACTGTTCCAAATGTACAAAAAAAATTAGAAAATAA
>VZQC01014462.1:1089392-1258245 GCA_009823505.1 Rhizomys pruinosus
TTATATATATATATATATATATATTTTAAGCAACCCTGGCTTGATTGGCCCACAGATCTCCCCTCTTCACACCTGCTCTGTGGCGTTCCCATGCCCTGTGGCTGCGTGGAACCACACTGACAATTCTGCCCCAGCTACAGCTCCTACAGCTCCTCACCACTGCTCTTCCTGCCCCTTGCATGGTGGTGCTTACAGGTTTTTAATCTCTAACACTTTAGGAACTGTTTTCTGTGTGTTATCCTCAGGGTCTCTTGACACCTTTTCATATTTTTATCCTCCCTCCCTCCCTCCCTTCCTTCCTTCCTCCATGCCCATGCTCATGCCCATGCCCCATGCACCATTTTTGCAGTTCCAGGACTTCCTGTATGTTATGCTAGCATTCCACTAGTTGACCTCCATCCTGTATGCCCCAATCCATCTTTTCCTGTTCTTGTCATACAATCATGCATCTGTCTTTTGCCTAGTCCATGGAATGGGTCTCTGAGCACCAGAAAAGGGTAGATTCAAGTCCAACTTCATTCTCTAGATCTGTCCTTACATTTGGTGTGCAAGTAAATATTCTATTCTTTCTTCTGCAGTTACCCTGCCTCCATTGTCCTCGCACACCACCAGTGTACGCTGAAACCTAAACTGTGAAGAGTTCAAATTCTTTCTTCACAGGTTGTTGTGATCTATGCAAATCAGTGGGAATATGAGTGAATGTTTATGTCTCCCAAATCCACGTATAGAATGGACCCCAGCGAGCTCCCTTGGCTACATCTACCATGTTGACTGAGGAGCCAGAGAGAAGACAGATACTTTCCAGGAAGCAGGCCTTCAATGTGAGCAATCTGCTAGTGCCTCCACCCTGGCCTTCCCAGCCGCTAGAACTGAGGGAAATAAATGTCTGTCATTTGTAAGCCATCCGGTCTCTAGTGTTCTGGTCCAGCAGCGTGAACTTATTCTCTATCTGGGACAGAGGCTGAAGGCTTTCTTGCCTAATTTTACAATCTGTCTCACCCAAGGCTCATCTCTACCAGGTGCTTAGCTGAATCCCTAGGGAAGCTTTCTTCTGATGGGATATTTTAAATTTCATTCCAGCTCAGCTTTTGAGCTATAGAAGTGACTAGTACATTAAAACAGGTAAGGAAAGCAGTGTTGTTATGGTTTGAAGAGCCTGGAAGAAGTCTCTTCTCAAGTCTTTGTGTTATTCCTGTCTGCCACACACTCTCTGATCTCCTGTACACCAGCCCAGGGGAAAATGCGGTGTAGTATTGCATACCTAGAACTATTATGCTTTTAAAGGTGCAGACCCAGAGGGAGGCTGGCTGCAGGCCTTGAGGGAGGCTGGCTGCAGGCCTTGGATTCCATTCCAGCACTACAAGATTAGAACAAAACACAGCACAACAGAGAGAAACAAAACAATAAGGATCACTGAAGGAGATAGATGGCTCCTTCATAGCCATCACTTTTTACCAGACATTCCCTTTCTTTTTAGAAATGGTATCACTGAAGAATGTTGACAGTGCAGGAAGATGAAACTTGGCTTTTCTCCTACCACCCCAGGTTCTCTGGACAAAGTCCTGTAAATCAGACTAGAAAAATAGAGATTAACACAAGGAAAATGAGATTGGGCAGTAGGAAAAAAAATGTAGAAATCTTTCACTTTGCTTTTTGTTTTGTTTGTTTGAGACAGGGTCTCCCTGTAGGTATGGCTAGCCTGAAACTCACTATGTAGACCAGGCTCGCCTCTGTCTCACAGAGATCCTCTTGCTTCTGTTTCCCAAATGCTGGGATTAAAGGCATGTACCACCAAACCCAGCTACGTTTCCAATATATATATATAGATAGATATATATTATGTCAGATAGGAGACTTCAAAAAGAAGTGACTGAAAGAAATGATTTAATCTGATCTTTTTTTTCTTTTGAAACAGGTCTCATTATGTAATCCAGGATGACATTGAACTTTCCATTTCTCTGCCCTAAACCCCCCAGGGCCAGGATTATACCTGCATATCAACATTAGATGAAGAGCAGAAAGTCATGGGGAAACATGGTAGGTATAAAGGGTTGTACCAAGTCAGGGTAGAAACTGGACAACGCTTACTAAGTCCTGTGATTCAGATTCCCTGCCTCTGCATCCGTCTACCTCCAGAGACACGATGCTCCATGCTCTATCTCTGCAGAGGGCACCTCTCACTGGAGGTCCTATGACTTGTTTCAGGGGAGAAGGTGTAGGTCAGAGAGTCTTTCAGCATATCTTCTGTTTTTCAAATTCTTTTAATATCTTCTGTTTTTCAAATTCTTTTAGCTTCAAATACTTGGTGTGCCAAAATTCCAGATTCTAGGATTTTTTTAACGTTAACAAATAAGAGTGAAGTGACTTTACTACTTAGATACAAAGATGTTATGAAGCAGCAAAACAAAATATTAGCCAGGTGTTCCTTAAATAAGTAGAGATTCCAATTTGCCTAAATCGTTACACATTTCCTGAGGTAAAAAATTACAGAGCTTAAAACAAATGTATTTTGCCCTTGAAGAGCCACTGGTTAAGTTGTTGATGTTAGATGAGTACTTACAAGGTCCTTCCTTTGTAATTCTAACAAATAATTGTCATATGTGAGTTCAGGTTATTATTATTTAAACTATGAAACTTTGGACTTTCTTGACTTTTAAGTCCTATGAATTAACTTATCCTTGATTCTTTCCTTTTCTTTCTCTTTTTTTCTTTTTCTTCCGTTCATTTCTGAGACAGGGCTAGCTTAGAACTCACTGTGTAGACTGGCCTTGAACTCACGGAGACCTTCCTGCCTCTGCCTTCTGAGTGCTGTGATTAAGGACATGCACCACCACACCAGATTGGTATTGACTTTCTTGTTTTAAAAGTCAATTATTCTGTATTTTTTTAAGATTTATTTTTATCATCTTAAAAATTACGTGCATGGCCAGGAGTGGTGGTACACCCTTTTCATCCTAGCTCTTGGGAGGCAGAAGCAGGCAGATCTCTGTGCATTCAAGGCCAGCCTGGTCTACATAGCGAGCTCCAGGCCAGCTGGGAGTAAAGGGAGACCCTATCTCAAAAAGACAAAAAAAATTATATGTAGGTCTGTGTGTGTGTTATGCCCAGATCACTGGGACCCCAAAAGACCACCAGGACACGTGGCTCCGATGTGGATATGTGCATATGAGTGTAGGTGCCCATGGAGTCCAGAGGCATTAGACCCCTTAGAGTTGGAGTTATAGTCAGTTGTGACCCCCTTGGATGGATGCTGCGTACCTTAGGTATGTCCTTTGCAAGAGCAGTTAGTTGCTCCAACTCAATTATTCTTTATTTTTATGTTTTGATAGTTGTATTAATCTCTTTTTTGTTGCTGTGATAAAACCACCATGACCAAGGAAGACTTTATTTGAGCTTATGACTGACAGTTCCAGGGAATTAGAGTCCATTGTGGCAGGGAGGCATGATGGCAGAGGCTGGAGCAGAAAGCCAAGGTTCACATCTTCCAATGAGCATAGGAAGCTGAGAGAGCAACTGAAGATTGTAAGGCTTGTTGAACTCTCTAACCCTGTCCCCAGTGATGTACTTCCTCCACCATGGTCACACCTTCTAAGAATTCCCAAAACAGCGCCACCAACTGGGGACAAAATGTCTGAATACTTGAAGCCTATTGGGGACATTCTCCTTCAAACCACCACAATAGTTACATCACTTTTGAAATTTCACTCTTCAGAACTATAAATTCATGAAGGAATCCCAAAGGTTTGTTCTGAAACAAATACTGTGTCATGACCTGAATTTTTATATTTTTTTATTTATTTATTTTTTTTTTAATTTAATTTTATTTATTTCTGTATGTGTATGAATGTACTGTCTGCATGCAAGTTTGTGCACCCGTGTCGTGCAATGCCGCGGAGGTCAGAAGAGGGCGTCGGATTCCCCTGGAACTGGAGTTCTCCTGGAATTGGAGTTTCAGACGGCTCTCGGCCGCCATGTGGGTGCTGGGGATCGAACCCGGGTCCTCTGAAAGAGTGGTCGGCGCTCTTAATCGCTAGGCCATCTCTCCAGCCCCGACCTGAATTTTTAGTTACACTTAATTATTACTTCCTATAATGCCCACAATCACATGCTTTGTAAAACCCTCTGGATTATTTTTACATCAGATGTTCAAGACACATGTATATTCTGTAGCTGTGAAGAGGGATGTTAACATCTCACCTGTGATTCTTAATCCCAATTGTCTTCTTGTTTGGATTGAGATGGGTCTATCTAGATCAATAAAGCTAAGAACCAACTTGGCAACTAGAAAGTTTCCAACAGTTCATACCCCAAATGCAGCAAATACTTAGCTGCAGCCAATCAAATAATGTTTTTACTTTCCCAGGTCAGTCTGGGTGGAAATCTCTGAACCTCTTCCAGTTCCCAGGGAATACACAAACTTATGAGTCTTTCCATGCTCTGAATTTTCTCTAGAGTTTTTGTTTAATGATGTTAAAGAAAAATATATCCTGACACTAGTTAGAACAATAATGCAGAAATTGGTCTTAGTGCAGAGTGAGTCTGGATGTAGGGTTGGAGTGGGTGGTTGTGATTGAGACTGGTCAGGCAGTTTTAGGGCGGGGGTCCTGAAATTAGCAGGACTGGAATTGTTGCCCACCCAGCAAAAACTGATAAATGAGATATTCCTGGCAGGAGAAAGGGCATCACCCTTTAAGTTTACTGGGGAAGCTGGGCGTGGTGGCGCACGCCTTTAATCCTAGCACTTGGGAGGCAGAGGCAGGCGGATCTTTGTGAGTTCAAGGCCGGCCTGGTCTACAGAGTGAGTTCTAGGACAGATGGGGCTACAGGGAGACCCTGTCTTGAAAAGACCCAAAAAAAGTTTATTGGGGAGATTTGAAACTGTGGTCATGTGGGCATATTAAAATCATATCAGGAAAACCATACCCAAGAACTTGTCAGGCATACAGGCATAGTAAAAGGTACAACTTTCTCCTCCATACTCCATAAAGTGATGAGCACCTAACACCAAGATAGCAAGGCCCACACCCATCCATCTTCTGACACCTTGTGTGTGTAGGACCGAGGACTCTCTGCTTCAGCCCCCACTCTTGAGGAAGCCTGCTCTACTGCCTGCCTATCTGTTCACCCATCTGGACCTGGACCTGACTAACTGTACCCTGCTCCTGACCAGTTTTTGGCTCTGGACCTAGTTCAGCTTTTTACTTACCTCTGCAGCTTTGCAAACCTGACTCCACCAGCACCTCCTTCCGCCTCTGATCCGGTTCTGTCTCTTACCAGTACAGACTCAGTCTACTTCTAAAATCTTTTGACTTCTGCTGTAGTTGCTTTAACTTGTAATCATATTAGATGTATACGTGTATAGATATGTTTACTGTGTGCTGTGTGTTATGATAGAGAATGCCAACATTGGAATAAAGAACTTTCATCTGTCTTGGGCATTGCTAGCAAGGTAGGTAAATTTTTTGACAAATTACAATGACTGAAATGGCTAAACTTGGGAATTTATTGTTATTCAATAACTTCTGACAGTATGGAAAGACATAATCATATTCATCTATGTTTCTCACAATAGCAGCTTTAATGTTTATGAGTATTGGCATTTCTTCATTGTCATATAATGAACAAGTATCACTCTCCCAATATTAAGAAAATTTTCCAATAGTAAAATATATTTAAGAACCCCAGCAACAACCTTGTAAGTAAGCTTTTACTTCAGTTCTCAATTCTACTTGTATCTCTTACCTTATCGTATTTGAACACTGATATGAATAAAGTCCTGACTTTGCTGCCCAGAAGTTCTCCATAATAAACATAACGAAGTATGATGATGGGCTGAGGGAACCTGGCAGGTTTCTCAGAGGATGTGTAGATCTCAGAGGATACATAGAGCCTATGAATGAAGTGGGAGCTCACAGCCAGAGTGGACACCACAGTGTGTTACCAGTAAGTGGCTAGAATGTTTGTTTAGAAAGCAGCCAGAAGTATCTGATAAACCTGGCAACCTGCTTGTGACTCTTGTAATGTAAATGATACAAATAATAAAGTGGAAGGTTGACAGCCTCTTACCAGACAGATCTAGCCAAATGATTCATTTCATATTCATTTACACAAGAAAGCAAACCTTTCACTCTGAGTTCCTGATACTTACTACCTCAGTACAGCCTTTTGGGTGTTTCTGGGTTGAGCAGAAAATGAAGAGTGGGAGGCACCAGACTCTGTCCATCTTCTCAGATTATCTTCTGAGGAAGATACCTAGTTTAAAAAACTGGTAAACAAAACAAAACAAAACAAAACAAAACCAACCAACCAACCAATCAAACAAACAAACAAAGGAGGGGGCAGGACATGGTCTAGCAGGCAGAGGCAGACTCCTCACTGTGAGCATTGTGAGTCTGAGGCCAGGCTGGTCTACAGAGTTAGTTCCAGGCCAGTCAGGGGCACATAATCAGACCCTGNAAAAAAAAAAAAAAAAAAAGTGGCAAAAAGAATTGACAAAGAAGGAAGAACTGGTTCTCTCTAGGCCATAGGAACTTTTGTATTTCTTAATTATTATTCCAAAAATAAATTTGCCTTCCATTTACCCAGAAGGATTTGGCTCAAAAACAATTTAATTTTTAAATGGGCATACAGAATGAATCAAAACAAAACAAGCTCTTTACTGCAAGAACAAAGGCACACACACACCAAACCCTATCTTATTTGAAATTTCTGGAAGCTTTCTAGGAACCAGTGTTGTAAAAGAGATTTGCAGAAGCAAAAGGAATGGAGGAAAAATGGTTTCATTTGTTGTGTTTTTTTTTTTTTCTTTTTCTTTTTGAGAAGCAGACCCCTTTCAAGCAGATGTACATTCATGCTTTAGTGGGAAATTACTTCTTTTCCTTGCTTCCCATCTCCACACACCAGCCATGGCCAAGCAGGTGAACAGAGGTGCTGAAAGAATTAATTCTGGCTCAGGAACGTGGAGAGGAAATATTTCCTTTGAAATATCCACCTTTAAATTCCATTAGTTCAGTGTGATAGAGGACCTGGGCAGGGAAATGATTTAAAAAGCCAGGCTGTTTGTCCAGACACGAAGCCTTTTTTTGTAATATGAAAAAGGTGAGGATAAATTGAGTATTTCTCCCATAAACTGGCAGAGTTTAACATCCTGGCTTGAAGGAGATAACTGGGTTTGTTTTACTGTTAATAAATTTACCTTAATAAGAATCTTTCCTTCTCCCCCTCCTCTTCCAGATTTGCTCAGAGCTGCTCAGAATCCATCTCTGTGTAAAAACAACTCTCCCCTCTGAAAAAGCTGTATAACCAGTCGAAGAACAGGTCTGTGGGATTAGCACATTATGAAGAATGAAGAGAGGCTTTCAGCTCTCTGTCATGCATGATATTTATCACATTTTTCATGACTGGCTCTAATAACAGTGCAGAGATAGAACAAGCTTGATGTATTTCTCCTGTTCAGAGCATTTTACAAGAGCAACTCTAAGGATCCAGGAAACCAAACACACACTTCAGCCCTCTTGAAGTTTTTATTAGTCTTGGTAAAAAAAGAGGGGGAGGTGTGTGCTGGGGTGGGGGAGGGAGTGGGGGGCTATTTCTACAAAAGTAGGCTTGGATTTTCTGTCTGTTATGCTAATGTATTCATAGAAAAAGCTGGTGCTGAGGGCGGTTCTCCAATTAAGACAAATGAGGCACATTGAATTTCTCCCCCAGGGCACAGCAGGGGTGCTGGCAAAATCTACTTTATTCTTTGCTGTCAGAGCTGAACTGGAAACAAAAGCATGAAAATTCAACACATCCACTTACAGAATAATAAAGGCTGTTGTTTAAAGCGTGAAGAGTTTTGGCACCCTTCTGGGGCCTTATGCAAATCGTTCTTCCTCTCAAATGCGACCTCACCATTGGTCTTGGAAATTAAAGATGTACTTGGTAGGTTAACAGCTGAGAGGAGAGCAGCCTGAAACTCAATTAGATTTGTATTAAGCAAATAAATCAGGACTGACTGATATTGGCTAAACTAAAATGCATTATGGGCTGACAGTAATTCTAATTTGACTGATAAATATATGTGGCATGTTATTAACCTAAATGAATGATAAAAATCCTCTTTTTTTTAATTTAAAGATTTTGTTTAACCCAACAATTCTTTAAACTTGGATGAAAGAATGGATACCACCTCCTTGTTACTGCATGCATTCTGTACTCTAGAACACAGGACATCTATTTTCTGTTACTTGGAAAGTTTCAGATAAAATTATCCTGCTGAAAGACATTTGTTTTCATCTGGTTGGTGGGATAAAGTATACCAAACATTCTACGCCTTATTAAGGTGAATTACAGGAAAGCATAAACTTGTGTTAGCTTCCTTTCTTCAGAAGTCTGATGCCTTCTACAGTTTGAGGTTCAAGGTCAAGAACGAAGATATCAACCAAATCTTCTAAAGCTTTGCCAGAGGGGTGGACAAACCATTAACCAATAGTATAAAGGTGTTGGTGCATGGTTGATGAAAAAGGGATCCTCCTTTGACATGGCTTTGAGAAGTTTCTTTATCACTAACTTCCTTTCCTTTGTGGTTAACATTTTCACACCTAATGATGGGAACAAGAGATAGAAAGTGTTCAGGCAGTTCAAGGCAAGGTCTTGGAAAAGAGTAGTTCTGACTTATCTTTGGCAAGAAGCTGAAAATATCTTTGATTCTGTCTTGGCCAGGGGACAAAAACGTCAGAAGGGTGCTCTGCTTCTTGCTCTGACTTCCTATTATATTTCTTCTCCTTTTACACCAGTTAGAAATTTCTGGGTTCAAAATAGACCTGGGAGACTGAACAGAGAATCTCGAGCTTTGTTCACGCCAGCTTGCACTCAAGACAGCAGGCTCCAAAGCCTGAGCTCCAAACCACAGTCGCTCAGAGCATTTTTAGGCAGTTCAAAGTCACTCCAAACCCATTCTGTCATTGGTGGGTTTCAATTCTTACCTATATGACTATGGGCCATGCATTGGAGTCACTAGTTTCATGACAGTAGAGTGGGTGAGCAGGAACTTCCAGCCATCAACAGATTTGCATCAGTGGCTCTTTCTCTGACAGCTGCATTTCAAGATAATTTGGGTTCATTTTTCCCTTAGTTTTGACTCCCTATCTCACCATCTGGTGAGCATCACTGCCTCTAAGTTCTATGTTAGGGTGTGACCAAACAGTAACAGTTCAGTGACTGTTGGTTGTCTGGGATCCTAATACTCTGAATTATGTTCAGTGGAGGCAAGAGAGAAAGTCCCATTGACCTCAAGGAAACTTCCTTTTTCCTGTATCATTTACAGACTTTAGTTCATTACATTCAACATAGTAGTCATCTGCTGATATGGGAAGATCCAGTCTGAGTTAGGGGCTAGTTCTCAGCTAGCATCCCTCAGGGCACAACATGGAAGTCATGGGATTCTTCTGACCCCCCCCCCCACCACCACCAAGAGGGAGCAACTCCTGTGGCCCAGGCACAGGATGCTAGCTAGGCATGGCAGCAATATACAAGGGGTCTGTGATTGGGTCTGAGAGATGACATCATTTTGCTTATAAAAGTGACTTGCAGCATGCAATAAATCAAATTCTCCATTACCATCATTACACAGAATTCTTGAGTCTGTTATTTTGCATGTATACCGGCCGAAGGAGACCTGGATTTTGAGTGTCAGTGGCTAGTGGGTTGTATTGGGATCTATCAGATGACCAACCTGGTAAGCTAGTGTGGAGTTGGACAGAGACTAATCAGGTCATCAACCTGTGGAGTGAATTATGACTGGGTGTAGGCTGAAGATAGGCCATCAGCCATCAGCCCGAAATTCCTGTCCAGAGAGCAGCAGTCTTTGGGTAGGTGGGAAAGCACGGCCAGATGGGAAGCATTTCACTTCCCAGGCTAAGGACCCGGGTTGGAATGACCTCTCGGGTTGGGGTATGAAAGTACCCAACTGACCTCTGTGCTGAGGGGTCAGTTCCTCACAGTGACTGTCTACTCACAGCAAGAGAAGCTTCTTACACTAATGGACATTGTTTTGGCTATTGAGAATAATATGATTATTATTAGTAGAGTATTAGTAGTAGTAGTAGTAGTATTTTGGAAGTACTGGTCCTTGAACCTAGGACTTCATGCATGCTAGGTGAGTGTTCTACCACTGAGTATAGTTCCAGCCCAAGAATAAGTCTGTTATAGTATTTGTTTTAGTCCTCGATATACATTCTTCTTGATACTGAATCTCAAGGCTAGATAACACAGTAGCACATGATGACTTTTCTCATTAAATCTTTATTTTGTTTTATAGACTCTTTAAAAAATTATTTATTTTTTATTTTCTATTTTATTATTATTATTTTTTTTTGTCTTTTTCGAGACAGGGTCTGCTTGTAGTCCCAGCTGTCCTGGAACTCACTCTGTAGACCAGGCTGGCCTTGAACTCACAAAGATCCGCCTGCCTCTGCCTCCCAAGTGCTAGGATTAAAGGAGTGTTTTTTTAATTTTTATTTATTTTTTTATGTGTATGAATGTACGGTCTGCATGCAGGTTTATGCACCCGTGTTGTGCGATGCCATGGAGGTCAGAAGAGGGTGTCGGATTCCCCTGAAACTGGAGTTACAGACGGTTCTCAGCCGCCATGTGGGTGCTGGGGATCAAACCCTGGTCCTCTGCAAGAGCAGTTGGTGCTCTTAACCACTAAGCCATATTTCTAGCCCCCTTATTTATTATTTTTTATGTATATGAATGTACTGTCTGCATGTAGGTTGGTGCACCCATGTTGTGCAATGCCACAGAGGTCAGAAGAGGGTATCGGATTCCCCTGGAACTGAAGTTAAAGACGGTTCTTAGCCAACATGTGGGTGCTGTGAATCGAACCCGGGTCCTCTGCAAGAGCAGTTGGTGCTCTTAACCGCTGAACCATCTCTCCAGCCCCCATAGACTCTTTCATGTCTTTCTCATGATCATATTTTTTACAGTAGTTCATTTTCTTTTTGGAGGCAATTTTTAATAAGAACCATAGCTCTATAGCCACTTACTGGCCAAGGTGAATCAAAGTCAGCAAAGTGATATTAGTTGTCATTCCCTTCCCATCATGATTCTTTCAATGACACCTGCTACCATGCCTCATGACCCCAGTGTGATCCCTGGGATCCACATGGTAGAAGGAGAGAATGATCCCTGACTCCTGAAAATTGTCTTCTGTCCTCCATTTATATGCCATGGCAGTTGTGTGCGCATGGACACACACACACACACACACACACACACACACGCAATGTAATAAAAATTTAGAAACCATGAGAAATAAACATCCACTTACACTAAATAAATAAAACAAATTAATAAATAAATGTAGTAAAAAATGAAAAACCTTCTGAGAAATCTCTATTTTATAAAAAAGAAAATAGGGCTGGAGAGGGAGCTTAGCAGTTAAGAGGGCATACTATTCATACAGAGCACCCAAGTTTGGTTCTCAATGGTCCTAGGCCAGTTTCAAGGCTTAATAACCACATCAATGACCAGCACAGAAAAGGACATTGCTGCAGTAGTGGCACTTTTATCTTGAGGGTAATCAACAGCTACCCAATTGGATTTAAATCCACTCAATGGGAGGAAACTCATGTGTGATACCATAAACATAGCTAAATACACATGGCTAGAGAGGTCATAGATCTAAGCCACCCAGGTTGGGTGGCTTAGAATCACTACTAACTCTATCTCCAGGGAATTCCATGCACCTCTGCTCTCTAAGGGCATCTGCACCCCCATACACACACACACACACACACACACACCCACTAACATATGCATAATTAAAAAATTTTTTAATGAAAATAATAAAAAAGAAACTTGCAAAAGAAGCTTCTTTGATGAGTGGGGACTGGGATGCCTTTCTTTCTTTTTATAAATATAAGGATCCACATTTTGCACATAGTAAGAAATTACATTTGTCTAGGGATGTGACAGCCTTTAGGGATTTCTCTAAGATCTAGGAACTCTCCAGCTACATGTATTTAGCTATGTTTATGGTACCACACATGACTTTCCTCCCACTGAGTGGGATTTAAGTCCAAATGGGTAGCTGTTGATTACCCTCAAGATAAAAGTGCCACTACTGCAGCAATGTCCTTTTCTGTTCCGGTCAGTGATGTGGTTATTAGGCCTTGAAGCTGGGCTTGGACCATTGATTGATGTGCTCCCTCAGCAGCTTGTGTAGTGCTCTCCAAAGTTATGAGAGGTAGCCTTCAGGGGAAGTGGCTTACATAGTCCCACGAATGGTTACAAGCAGACATTGTCTATGAATTGTCCAAGCCTAAATGGCATATCTACAATGCAACCTGTATACCTAAAGCTCACAGAACATAGAACAAGGGGGTAAAGAGAACATTAATGCATCTTTCAATTCTCATCAATGAAGCTCCCTCATGCAACAGAGGACCAGAAACACAAAAGATCACAAAAGAACAAAGTGTAGAAAGAGTCTGGAGAGTATGGGTTTTCTCATAGGACTTTTATATTAGATGTCGCCTGCCCAGGGCTCAGGGACCATTTCAGAAGAGGGAAGGAAAGATTGTAAGAGCAATGGAGGAGGTGCATGACCATATGGAAATAGAGTCCTACAGTCTCCTAGGACCTTGTTTATATGAAGTTACAGCAGTGGTGTCAGCATGCACAAGACCCATGCAAACACAAGCAGACAGAAACCCAACACAGAGCTGTGGAATGGGCAGCAGCCTTCGATTTTAGTAGAACCATTGGCACCTGATTAACCCCGGGTGAGGAGGAGCTGATCTTCTTAAAGGGAGGAACTCTAGAAAGGCTGACTAAACCCCAGCAGATGAACGTGCACCGAGGAACAACTGGGGGCACTAATTTGATATGATAGGTCTTAACACAAATGACAGAATGTATGAATTCCAGTGAGGGAATTATGGGAGGGTGTCGGTGAGGAAGGAGGTAAAAAGATGATTAAGATTGATTAAGATGTTCTGTATGAAATATACAAAAGTTCAATAAAAAGTTTACAAAAAAAGAAACTGTATTGTATTTTATAGGGAGAAGCAAAAAAAAGTAGATCATTATGAGATTTGTTGAATAAAAAGTAGGTTGAGATTGAATATAATTGTATTTCCTATATATTTGACATACAGAATTCCATGTTCCATGTATTTAAAAATTATTTATTTCGATTGTGTGTATCTGCATGTGAGTTCAATATACCCGTGACCATCAAAGGACAGGTCTTCAGACTCAGTTCTTCCCTTCTGCCTTGTGGAGGCCAGGTCTTCCTCCTTGTGGAGGCCAGGTCTTCCTCCTTGTGGAGGCCAGGTCTTCCTCCTTGTGGAGGCCAGGTATTCCTCCTCGTGGAGTCCAGGTCTTCCTCCTTGTGGAGGCCAGGTCTTCCTACTTGTGGAGGCCAGGTCTCTCTGCTTTCTGCTGCTGCATTGTATCCTCTAGCCAGTTGGCTGTCCCATCCCGCGGAACTCAGTTATAAGTGGGAGACTCAAGGGGAGACCCCAGACCTGAAATATAATGGGCGTGAGAGAAAAGAGCGAGACCAAGCAAAGGTTGTCAAGGTCGGTTTTAATGAAACAAAAGTGGTTACATTTATACTTTGTAGAAAGGCAGGAAGTGAGGAGGGGGAGTGGGACAGAGGGGAGCAGGCAAGCGTGATCTGGCAGGGCTTGCAAAACATGTTTAAGATAAGCTTGGAATGTCCTGTGGGCTGAAACATCCTGGGTTTATCTTCAGCAAACGTTAGCATAGCCCTAAGATGGGATCCCTGCTGAGCCAGCAGGGCTTGTCCGGACTTGTCCAGGTGGGACTGTGTCTCAGTCTCCAACAGTTGGCCCTGGAGCTTCTCACTGATTCTCCTGTCTCCACCTCCTATTTAGCCATAAGAGTTCTGGGATCACAGATGTTCATTACCACATCCAACTTTTTATGTGTGTTCCATGGATCCAACTCAAGTCATCAGGGTGCATGGTGGTGCTTTTACTTGCTAAACCATCTCCCTAGGTAGGATTCCATGTGTTTTTTCCTCTAAAAAACTATTAATTTAAATTAGGATTTTAATAATTGCTATAGATAGTTTGCAAAATGTTATAGAGGATCCTTGTGGAAAATTGGTATGGTCTTTGAAACTCTACATTACAATTGAGGAAATTCATTAAATTTGGCAGGAATACAACAATGTCCAGAAAGTGAAAGGAGATAATATATAACAGATTTACTCAAATGTTTTCATCGCTCTTTTTAATGGCAGGAAAAAGAATTAGAGAAAACCCTAAAGAAAACAAGAAACATCATAGAACATGTATTTATTTATTTGTTTATTTATTTATTTACTTATTTCCTATTTTTCTCTGAGGGTTGAATGCAAGGATTGAAGCAAGATAAGTGGTTTACAACAGAACTGTACCCATAGCCCTTTTACAGTCTTTATTTTGATGTTTAGGTTGTGAGCCCAAGCCTTTAATGGCTAAGCCATCTCTCTAGCCCCAGTTTTTATTTTGAGACAAAGTCCCACTATGTTACTCAGGCTGGCCTTGAACTTGCTATCCTTCTGCCTCAGGCTCCCAAGTATCTGGGACTGTAGGCATGCACCATTGTCACTGTCTCCTTTTATGTCTGAAAGGGCACAGTGACCAGTTTTGTCTATAATAGATCCATTTAATTTAAGGTAAAATTATTTTATACAATTTAACACTTCATCACATTCATGTTTGATTTCTGCTACAAAGAATAAATACCTCCTTTTGAGAATCTATTTTGTATATAGTAATGTATTATATTTATTAAGCTTCTTTATTATTAGATTTTTCATTTTATTTTGGCAAACATGTGAAATGTCCATTAGCAGATCCAATGGCTTGATGTCTCATTTAGTTTCCCTATGTTAATAGTTGCATTTATTTACTTATCATCTATTTATTGTTATTATCATTATTATTATTATTATTATTATTATTTTGGTATTTTTGAGACAGGGTCTCCCTTTAGTCCCAACTGGCCTGGAGCTCACTCTGTAGACCAGGCTGGCCTGGAACTCGCAGAGGTCCTCCTGCCTCTGCCTCCCAAGTGCTAGGATTAAAGGCATGCACCACCATGCTCGGCTCTATTTATTGTTTTAAACAGTGACTCGGTGTAGCTCAGGAAGCTCATTCTGTATCAGGCTATTTATTTTCTTGCTATGGGGTTGTTTGAATTCCTTGCATATGGTAGCTATTAACCCCATGTTACAAATATTTCCTCATGTACTTTAGGTTGTTCTTTGACTCTGTTTTTGTCCTTTGCCTTGCAAAAGCTTTCTATTTCAATGCATCCTTATTTATCTCTGCTTTATGTGCCACTGTTCTTCAGAACATATCCAATAATCCTGTCTTTCTTTTTTTTTTTTTTTCCAGGACAGACAGGGTCTCCCTGTAGCCCCAGCTGTCCTGGAACTCACTGTGTAGATCAGGCTGGCCTTGAACTCACAAAGATCTGCCTGCCTCTGCCTCCCAAGTGCTAGGATTAAAGGCGTGCGCCACCACACCGGGCTGTAAGTCTTTCTAACTGAGTATTTTTCTTTTTTTTTTCCTTTCAAATATGCTACTGCAGATTCTTTAATGGGGTTCGAATTCTCAAAGCTCTCTGTGTCATAGCTGTCTGTCTTCTCTCTACCTTTTGTTGTTGTTGTTTGGTTGGTCATAGGGAAGAGGTTGGGTTATTTGCTACTCTACCGGCTTGCTGAGCTTTTCTGTCACAAGGGTCTTGGTGGAAACACTATATTACGTTATCTCTATGGAAAGGTCATTTTTGAATTAAGTAATGCTTTTTATCTAAGGACATAGTATTTTAATCTAGACTTCTAAAGCATTTTTTAAAAAATTATGTGTGTTTCTGTCTGTGTGAATGTGCACAAGAGTGCAGGTGCCCCGGGAGCTGGAGGTATATATGATTGTAAGCTGACCAATATAGTTTCTAGGAATTGAACTTGACTAACAAGTCATTTCTATAATTTACCAACTAGTAGTGCTGCATAGTAGATCCAAAAATATATAAGGATTCTTTTCTGATTCTTTAAAACAAATTACTAAAGATGATTATTTACAAATAAGGTGAAATTGCTCATAAAATTTATAGTTTACCACCTAAGGAAGTTTAGATGCATGAAACACATCTCTCTATTGACTTTTAGCATAAAAAAAATTTCAGGACCAATGAGGTGGCTCAGTAGGTGAAGAGGCCTACTGCCAAGCTTGACAACTTGTATTTGATCCTCAGGACTCACATGATGGGAGAGAAGTCCCCTAAGATGTACTTTAACCTCAGCACATGAGCCTCCTCCCACCGAATAAAAATTTTAAGATACTTATTTTTAGCTGGGAGTGATGGTGTTTGCCTTTGACCCTACCCCTCAAGAAGCAGAGGTAGGCAGATCTCTGCGAGTTTGAGGCCAGCCTGATCTACATAGAGAGTTCCAGGCCAGCCAGTGCTACATAGTGAGACCCTATCTCAAACAGAAACAAACAACAAATTTTTTAAAAGGGAAAATGTAGTTCTTTAGATTTTCATGTGGAAAAGGAAAAAAAAAAAAATAGACTGCACATTCACAACAAGAGCACACGAAACAATATTTGTAATGGATTTTCCAATAAGGAATGACTGGCTTTCAGAAGGCATTTCTACAGAAACTCTGGCCACCACAGTAATAGTGGTTGAATTTTACAAAATCCAGTGTTCATCTGAATCGCTGGGATCTGTTCGGATTCAGCTTACATTGTTTTCACATCATTAGAAAGTGGTGTGAATGCACAAGTGGAAATTCTTCTTTTCTTCCACATGGAACTAAAATTGTTTACAGGTCACGGCTAAAGGAAACAAAGAAACTTCCGGATCTATTCTCCTTTCTTCTGTTCTCAGCTGGACATTGCACATGTCTACAGAACGTATCTGTGCAAACAGGACCCTGCTCCAGCCAGGAAGTGATATTTTAAAGCAAGCTTTTATAAAACAATACTCTATTTTCTATAGTTTGAGAGGAAGCCAAGAAAAAAATTAGATTTCTTGTTTCATAAGTGAACTCTGTAATAAACAAAACTAAGTCTATAAAAGTCGCTTAATAACATGATCGGCACATGGAGTTCTACACGACTGTAAAATATTACATGGGACAAAATTAATGCAGCGGCAAACACTTGCCAGCAGCTCTTGCAATTACTAGGCGAGGCAACTGGTAATGAATTCTTTTAAGGTGGAATTCAAATCTCAGGATTGAATGTTGCCCATTATTAGAGTTCAAAGGCAACTATCTCTCCAATTGTTCTTTTAATGCTTGTTGGATGGTTTCCGTTGTTCTTTTCTTGTAGGCACACAATTGTCGTCTTGATCTTGTGATAAAAAGAGCTTCACGGGGTCTTTGTAGTAAGCCCAGTTGGCTTGGTAACATGGCCGTAGTCAGAATTCCAAAGTGGGGAAACAAAGGCTTAGAAATGATTGGCTGAGAACTGTTTGTTCAGGACTGTGGGAATCTTACCCTGGCTTGTGGAACCGATGGTCTTCTTCATTAGATCCGCATTCATCCTGAAACTCGCCCATTCCTTGGCCTTTTGTCTTTTTCCAAACTAGAGTTTTAACTACAAGAAAAACAAATGTGAGAAGTTCTTTTGTAAATGAGTTCCTACCAAAATCCCGAGTGTGCTAGAACTCTGCTTTCGCATGTTCCACTTCTAAAAGAACAACATTAGCTTATTCAACATTACATTTATTTCCGTGAGGTGGGTGTGTCAAGGGGCAAGATTTTGCTTACAGGATAAAACAAAAACAAAACACAAAACTGATGCCTTTGGTAGTGTGTAATCTAGTTATGCTCCTCTTCCCAACTTAATTGAATAAATAAATACAGTCCAGAGTGACTATTTAAAAATGTAGAGTCTAAAACATTTAGTCCAAGTTGAAATATAATCCAGTAAGATTAGTTTCGCTGAAGAATATCTCATCATAGAAATAAAATAATTTTACATATTTGCTTTACCACTTCTAAAGGTATTCTTAAACCAAACAACACCATGCCATCTGATTACACATTTGTGACTTGAAAATGCCAGGAATTTTCCTTTATGTGTCTAAATAATGCAAGTTGAATTCAGCAGTATTCATATAAATACTTTAATTCTACTGAAGCTCTCACAACAGGGAGGCACAGAAGAGAGAACCCTGTATAAACATTTTTAAAAGCAAGAACCAGTCAAGTTTCACCAGGAGCAGGGCACTCTTAAGAGCAGCAGGAGTTATAAGGACAGCAGACTAGGAGTGGCCAGCTCAGTGTTTGTTGTGGGGTAGGGCGAATGCTTTGTCTTTTCATTTCCCACAATCGTTTTTGAGAAAATACCTAAAAGCTGTAAAAGGTGAAGTTGAGAATTTGAAAGAATTGAAGAATTCTAAGCAGTATTCTATGAGAAAAAGTAGAAAGAAAGTAAATCATATAATACTGTCTTAGATATGTTGAAACTTTGGTAGGCATTTCTGTTAGATCTGACAACACTAACAAGGGAAAGCATAAATTCCAGAAAAGTCTTTAGAAATTCGTATTTAAATCTGATGGAAAGTTTTAACCAAGGCAGCTGTGCACACACACAGCCAAGGGTCACTCTATAATCCTTGTCAGCTTCTAAATTTCCTCCTGAAATTCACAGGCCCTTAACATTGTCACAGAGTTCAGTGTTGTGTGGCAGGTTACAGCCGTTAATTACTGATGGGCCAATTCATGGCTTAATGCAGGAAGGAAAAGGAATAATGAGGGGGAAAATGGTACGTCATAGCTTGGTGGAGGTCACTGTCTAATGATTGTCCATGAACTCAACACTCAACCCAAACTTCATCATTTCAAACTGGACAGTGTCTTCACCACGTCTGCCTCCTTTTCTTTTCTCTGTCTTCCCTCCTTAGCCTGCTTGCATTCTTTTGTTTTCTGTGTGCATTTGTTAATGTTGTTTCGAGAACTTTCTGAAAATAGGTAAAAAGAAAGACATCGACATAGCAAAGGGATGTGTCACATAGAGAAGTAATTCATTATGTAATTTTTGGTTTGTGTTTGTTTCTTTTTTTATTAAGGTTTTCCATTTTTTTAATTAATTTATTTTTTATGTGTATGAATGTACTATCTGCATGTAGGTTTGTGTACCCATGTCGTGCAATGCCTCGGAGGTCAGAAGAGGGCATTGGATTCCCCTGGAACTGGAGTTAAAGACGGTTCTCAGCCGCCACATGGGTGCTGGGGATCGAACCCGGGTCCCCTGCAAGAGCAGTCAGCACTCTTAACCCCTAGGCCATCTCTCCAGCCCCTATTTGCTTATTTTTTTGGGGGGGATTCTACAATAGAAGAGCACAGTTGTTTTCAGATCACACTGATGTTGCTCAGTTTGCCATACAATTACTACCTCAGCCCTTTCTAACTACCTTATGTTGTTCTAATTTCTCTTACATGGCACTAAAAACTGCCTGACATACATTCATATTGATTTAATTACTTATTTTCCTCTTTCTCTATACAGTTTAAGACAATGAGATTTCTGTTTCGTTAACTGAATGATTTCCCCCACTGAGAACATGTTCAGGCAAGTGCAGTAGATAAGAAACAATATGGGTTGAGTGAGTGACCGTGAATCATTTTCCTTAAATAAGTAGACATTAAATCAAAGAGACCCATTCATTCACTTGTTGAATCAAGGAAACTCAACAAATCCTGATTTTATTTTGAACAAGGAGTGGACTGTCCAGGGGTTACTTGATCCCTTGGATACTATTTGGTTATATATAATTTGGAAAGTAGAAAATCAACAGTATATATATATATATATATCTATATATCTCTATATATATATATATAAAAACAGGGTCTCCCTATAGCCCCAGCTGGCCGGGAACTCACTCTGTAGATCAGGCTGGCCTTGAACTCACAAAGATCCACCTGCCTCTGCCTCCTGAGTGCTGGAATTAAAGCTATGGGTCACCACAGCCGGCTTAAAGATGATTCTTAGCCCCCATGTGGGTGCTGGGAATTGAACTTAGGTCCCCTGCAAGAGCAGTTGGTGTTCTTAACCATTGAGCCATCTCTCCAGACCCTATATTTCTTATATATTCAAACCAATTCTATCCTCTGAAGGTTCAGCTTACCCTTCCAGCCTCCCAGCCTAGAAGAAACCAGTACATATGAAGGTTTGTTGTACACCTGAGTCCATTCTTTAGAATTTCTTTTAAACAAACTTAACAGCCTATTAGTTCTTATATTTAACTACTGAATTAAATATAATCACTGGCTTATATTCATTTCATATTTGCATGAGTCATGATTTCATATGTTTTCAAAATTTGTTCTTTAACAAATTTGGAAATGTCATTTCTGATTGGCTGTGACTTATTTTATCAAAACATGTCCTTGGTGTGGTTATGTTCCAGACAACAATTTCATGTGCTTTAATCTGCTTGGTCCTCTGAGAGCACTAGATAAACTAGTATCTGAGACTAGTGGCTTATCCATAAGGGAGACAGGGACACAGGAGGAAAGGTCAGTATAAGAAAGTGTAAGGAAGCATATTTGATACTAAATTCTAAACATTGGCTGGGACAGGTCTTGCCTTAGAAAAGGACATTTCATGGTTGATTGTAGACTGATAACCACTTTAATATGCTTTTCCTGTTCAAAGGTCAGAGCCAGTTAGCACTAATGCTCAACTAGAACTCATAAAGCAAACAAAATGTTTAGTTTTAAAAGCATTAAAAAAAGGATTTAAAAGAGATTATTTAACAATAGAATCAGTCAAATAAAGATGGATTCATATCTAAAGATGGTGAAATTTAAAACTAAAGAATAGGAAAAGGAGAACAATTTTGAAGTTCTTATGGGTTAGGAGAGGTAGAGGCTTGTTATTTTAAGCTGTGTGCTCTAATGCTAATGGTATGAGATGGCAGTGTGCCTACCATATGAAAAATGTGGAACCCACCCAAGGAAACCTTGTTCTCAAAGATCTGATACCACAAATGCCAAGATAAGGTGGGAGCAAATGGAAAGGCATGTGCTGTCGAGGAGATACAATCAACTCTAACTTAGGATAGACTAAGCCTAGAGAAAACCACTGCGAGTCAACCACATTTCCTATTACTGACCATGGCAGCCATTGTCATCTGTAATGGACAACTAGAAGAAGTAACCTTAGGAGAGGACTCTACCTCATGGACTGGTGGCCAGAAGCAGGGCTTCACGCTGAGAAAGCTCGGAGTGGCCCTTTCCTCCTTTATTAATTTGTTCTCTGGTGAGAAAAAACTGCCTAACATAAGATGCTGGGATAGGAAAAGAGACTTTCCTTGTTGCTTTGAAAGAGTATTGTGGTTTCAGCTGTTATTTCTATAAGACTGATAAAAGAACCAAGGGACCAAATAGAATAAGTTAAGTATAATTGGAAACCTGATTCATGTAGCCTAAACATAAAGAAATTGCCTTTTTAAAATGAAAAAAAAAAATAGATCAAAGCCTTTTGCAGGTACTTAGGATGCATTTTGTTAGTATGTTTCTTGACAGAGCACTTTATTCAGTATTTCTGAGTTTTAAGCTACAAATTCAAAGTTAATATAGAAAGACCCAAACAGTATCAAAAATATTCTTTTCGAATACCAAATCAGCTAATTCATTACTATTGCCAGCTTCATTTTCTTGGCAAGAGCTACATCAGCCATAGCATTTGGATGTGTGTTCACTCCCAGAACCTGGAGTGGACCAGAAAAAAAAGGAGATGGAATTGGAATGAGTCTGGACATGCTTGTACTTACACATTGGTTCTGTCTTATGAAGCCCAGTTTCAAGAATAGAGGCTTACGGAAGCTGTTTATGTCTGTATCTGTTTGGGTGTTAGGTGCTTATTCATCTGATATATATATATTATATATAATAAACAATTCAATATATATATAATTGTATATATATTTGAATATATATATATTGAATTGTTTATTATATAATTCCTTATTTGGAAAGTATTAAATCACTCCCTGGCTTAGCCTTGAGTCATCTATTGATTTGCTATTTAGTGTACATTATAACTTGATCTCCTCCTCTGCCAGAAGGTTTATAAAATGCTAATAGGTATAACTATGACAAAGATGGTGAACCAACTATCAAAATGGAAGAAAACATAAAAAGCAAATAAAAGTCCACCATGCTAAATGCTCTTAAGATCACCTTTCCAATCTAGCTATAAATTATAGGACACCTCCATCAAAGGCAAGTTTGTTTATGGCTATGGTCCACTGCTTCTTACCTACACAGTTTATTAGTCGTTACATAAAATATTTTGTAATTTTGTAGTAGACAGATTTGTCTACCTATTTTGCATAATACTTCAGCAGTTCTATTTAAATTTAAATATATTATTTGCAAGTTTTCTGGATTGGGTGTATGGATGTCTCTGTATTCACAGATGGTTAAATCTAACCTAAATCTAACAGACACATTTCCAAAAACGTGTTTTTTCTTCCTATATTTCCTTTGAGTTGTCAAAAAAATGCATTAGCAGTTATACTTAAGCACATATCAAGCTCTGTCTTTTATGCTCAGAGTTGGAAGATAAACAAATCCTTTCTTTTATATAAATGCAAAAGCTTATATGAAGTCCCTCAGCTGACACACGACGCTTAACGTTAATCATGTACACAGACCTTGCTTTCTTACAGAAAATGATTTAGAACATATTTCTGAATCACTGCTTGTTATTGTAGTCAAATTAATTAGCTAACTAATGACAATATCTGTTCATAATCAAAGTGGTCAAAAATACCAAGTTTAATAATTAGACCATATAATTTCTTAACGACTCAGTTTTATAGTGGCAGAGTACAATGCATTCAAGCAATTTTCTTCAAATACTCTTCTATATTCAAAATTAGGAATTCCACAGTGTATTATTCTGACATTTAAAGCTTGAGATGGAGTGTTTAGGTTAGAAAGCACACTTCCCTCCTGTATTCTCTGTGAAACTGCTTATAAGTCACATTATGTTCTAAATCCATTTCCCCTCAAACCGTTCGAAGGATATAACATTTACTATTTGTCACTAATGTTCTTTTCTGCAAGAGACACCCATATGAACTGTAACACAATGAAACAATTAATCTTTGTTGAGCAATTTAATGATTTTATAATTATAGAAAAACATGTTTCCCCTTTTGTCAACTCAGATACTCAGTGGCATTTGAATGTTATGAAAAAAGAAAAAGAAAGGGATTTCTATATTTTATTTTAAGAATATCATATTAACACAATCTCCAAAGCAAACAGAGATAATGTCACCAATGAGAATTGACACTGGGGATAACCAGTGGCTGTGCAAAATTCTAGCCCGAAAGCACTGAAATAGGCTAATTTCGTTTCTCCCAGCTGCCTGCCTTTCAATTCTTTATCTCAGCTATCAGGATTGAATAAATTTCATCTCCCACACTACAAGTAATGAGCAGGAAATGACTTATGAAGCACAGAGACCAAGTTAAGACAGAATTAGAATACAATTTTAATGAGACGGAGCTGAGAAAGTGGAAGTGTTACTCACTTGACAGACTTGGCAAAATATCCAATATTATTTCAAATGCTCTTTCCGTTCTACAAAGAAACTGTCAAATATTAAAATAAAAATGGAAAAAAAACCCCACCCAGTTCTCTGAAGAATTCTTTAGGAGAAGATTGTTAATGTGATTATGAGCTAAAAAAAAAAAATAGTTATTAGAGAAGTCATTTAAAGCAGCAGAACAAATATGACTTAAAATGTAAATGTGTTAAGTATAAATACTCCTGTGAAAACAAACAACATCTTTGGTTTCTCTGGAAAAAAGAAACACATATTAGCATTCAGGTATCAGGCATCTCTTTCAAATGAAGTCCAGACACTGTTGGGGAAAAGGGAAAACAAACACGTATTTTCTTTGTTACCATGTAGTTAGTAGGCTGTAAAACAATGTTATTGTTTTTGGCTCTGAAATATTCTGAAAAATACACTGAAATAAGCTTGTGTAAAATGAGCAAAAACTTCAGCATGCTTTTCTTTTTATTATTTTTATTTAAAGTGTTGACATTCAACATCGACTACAGGAGCAAAAGCCTCACTGAGGAGGAGGTATAAAGGGTAGCAGGTTTTGGCTACTGAGAATAATTTGCACCAAAGTAAAAGCATTTATGTTCACACTTAAAAAAATCAGAGCTAGTCGTGGTTGGTGCACAACTTTAATTCGAGCACTCAGGAGACAGAGGCAAGAGTATCTCTGTGAGTTCCCGGCCAGCCTGATCAATATAGTGAGTTCCAAGTCAAGCAGGGGCTACATAGTGGGACCCTATCTGAATAAATAAATAAATAAATAAATAAATAAACAAACAAATAATTGATTGACTAAAAAGAGCATGTTAGACCAACTGGATGTCCCAGTCAGTAAAGGAGCTTGCCACCAAAAATAATGACCAGAGTTCCACCTCCAGGACATCTGACCTCCATAGCAATGTCCATCTATAATGGAAAATGGGTTGTTGGCTGGTAAAAGACCTTACAATGTTATGGTAATCAAGAACTTTGGAGCTGGGAAAGTTCTACGGAAGGGACAGACCAGGAAAGTATAGACTAGAGCCTCCTTTGCCCCCTGTGGTCACCCAGAATAGAAGTCTTTCTGTAATTTTTTTTTTTTTTGAGACAGGGTTTCCCTTTAGTCCCAGCTAGCCTGAAGTTTGCTATGTGGACCAGGCTGGCCTTGAACTCACAGAGAAAGCCTGCCTTTTCTGGGATTAAAGGTGTGTGCCACCACACCTGGCCTTTCCTGTAATCTTTACTCACGTCAGAAGCCTTTGTTTCCCCAAGCTGTCACATTCCTGTAGACTTTGTGACTCTCCTTTACCTATAAATCACTTATTTAATTATCACATTCATGCTATTTGCTCTTTGCTTGCATTTGTCACATAGGTATAAGTCCCCAAAGACTCAGTGGAGGGAGTGACTCAGTGGGTCAGTCCCCACCAGTAAAATTAACCTCTCTCCTTACCTGACTTTGACCTCATAATTTTTCTATAACATTTCCACTGGACCATCCATATACCTCTCTCCTCGAAATAAATAAACACATGTAAATTTTTTTAAATCACAGGGCATGAAAAATTTGAATGCTATAAACTAACAAGAACAACTAGAAAAACTGGACTCCAACCAGTAAAGACACTGTAATGAGGTTTTCAAACATGGTGTCCCACTCAGCTAATGTCAGGTGACCATATCTTCTTAGATGTTCTGTTTTCCCAGCCAAGACAGAATGAGGCTCAAATTGAGCAGCTTTAGAAGCTTGCATCTAGCGCCCACACCCCTGCCCCTTCCAGACGCCCTCTTACAAGAAGGAGGTTCTTCCTTATCCTCCGGCTCTCGCCCCCACTTAACTTCCCTTTCTGTCTTTCTTTTAGTGATTACTTCCTGTCGGTTTTTCTAGTGCACAAAACATCTGTGATTTGCTTCACACTCAGTATTTATATGGAGCCTCACAGCAGGTGCCACTTACAAAATAGGCCCGCCGAGCTTGAGTGCACAAGTGTTCTCCTGTGACCCGAGAGTCACGCTGCATTAGCTATCCCTCCCTTCAGCTTGATAAACAGTTTGTCTAGTTGGCCAAACTTATGACATGGCATGCATATCTGCTTTTCCTTAAAAATATGTATGTGTGTGTTCAGGGTTGTACATAGATATCTAACCCTGTGGTAAACAAATCACACAGACAGACAGACAGACACACACACACACACCTAGTACTTTTCTAATGCTCAGACAGGCAGTCACTCAGTGCCCCCCAGGCTCCAGGGAGCTAAATTCACATCCTGGAGATTGAAGTCTGGGTTCCTGAAGCTTCAAAATTTACTGAATAATAAATAATGCTGGGGAAGCTTTGTTTCAAGAAAATAAATTTGGGGGCTGGAGAGATAGCCTAGCCGTTAAGAGCACTGACTGCTCTTGCAGAGGACCTGGGTTCGATCCCCAGCACCCACATGGTGACTGAGAACCGTCTGTAACTCCAATTCCAGGAGAACTCCAGTTCCAGGGGAATCTGAGAGCCTCTTCTGACCTCCGCAGCATTGCACGACACGGGTGCACAAACCTGCATGCAGACAGTACATTCATACACATACAAAATAAATAAATAAAATTAAAAAAATTTGATATTCATAAGGCCTGTAAATGTTGTTTGCTTTTTAACACCTAGTAATGTTGACCCAAAAGGGGAGTACTACATTTTCCCCATAAATGTCTCCATTCTGTAAATAGCATGTAGAAACTCAGTTAAAGGGATTTAATTTAATGGAGGCAATTATAGCTCATGAACCTCTCTGGCTTTCTCCTTTTTTTCCCCTCCTCCCTGAATGTTATTACCTAGGAATACCTGGAATACGAGGGTTTACTAATCCAGGATCTATATACCTCTTCTGTGATGGTTTATAGTCCACACACTTCCTTCACTGTGAAGGTCAAACCCAAGAAGACCACAAAATATAAGACAATGCAGGGAGTTTTGTTATATCTGATATATATATATATATATTTTTTTTTTTTTTTTTGTCTTTTCAAGACAGGGTCTCCCTGTAGCCCCAGCTGTCCTGGAACTCACTCTGTAGACCAGGCTGGCCTTGAACTCACAAAGATCCGCCTGCCTCTGCCTCCCAAGTGCTAGGATTAAAGGCGTGTGCCACCACGCCCAGCTAATACACGGAGTTTTAAAACTGTTTTCTGAAGTATGGCAAACCAGTCACATTTTTTTGTATTTAAGGAAATCCTTTTTTGTGGGGGGAGGTGAAGAGATGGCTCAATGGTTAAGACTGCCGACTGCTCTTGCAGAGGACCCAGGTTCAATTCCCAGCACCCGCATGGCCGCTGGGGACCGTCTTTAACTCCAGTTCCAGGGGAATCCAATGACCTCTTCTGACCTCCACGGCATTTCACGACATGGGTGCACCAACCTACATGCAGAGAGTACACTCATACACATAAAAATTAATAAATAAAAAAATGAACAAAAAGGGGAAATGGTTCAAAAAAAAAAAAAAGAAAGAAAATCCTTTTGGATAGCCTAATCAAATTGGAAAAAAATTATACCACACATTATATTATATATAAAATGATTCAAATTTGGAAGATGAGTTTGTAGTTCATAGACAAATGACAAAAAGAAATGGAAAAAAATTAAGCTTTCATTGTGAGTTTGAGACCAGCTTGGTGTACATACTGAGTTCCAAGCCAACCAGGGTTATACAGTAAGACTGACTGAACATGGGGGGAGGTTATACTATTAGGTTAGAACGATTCAATATTTCTTAAGAAATTTGTATTTCATAAATAATAGACTCTTGTTCCATAATCTCCTTCTTATGCCCCATGCCACCCTAATTTCTAATTATGAAATATTAGCCATCAATAATTGATAATATAAATGTAATAGGTCTATTGTAGACTTTAATAAAGCAAGAGTTGATATATTAAGTACTCACATCTGCTAAAACTTTAAGATTCTTGTTCACAAAAATCAGCCCGAGCCTTGGACAAGGCTTTGGGCTTAGAGGGCAGAGATCATCCTTGTGATGTCATTGACTGTGGTTCTAGATAACATGTTTCAATCATTTATTTTTTTACCAATTCCTTCTTCCAGTTTAATCTCACATTTACTTTTGTTCAATTTTTTTTATTTATTTATTTATTTATTTATTTATTTATTTATTTATTTGAATCAAGGTCTCATGTAGGCTTGATTGGACTGGAATTTACAATGTAGCCATCACCTTCTCATCTTCCTGAGTGCTAAGATTACAGTTGTATGCCCCCACATCTGGCTTTGCTGGGGTAGAACAAAGGGATCTGAGCATACCAGGCCACCATTAGTGAACTGTGCCGCATCCTCAGCCATCTCTCAAGCATTTTCAGCTGTGTGATTATGTAGTGTTAAATATATTCCCACTGTTGTGGAACAGATCTCCTTAATTTTTCATCTTATAATATAGGGTGAGATTCTAAACCTGTCAAGTTTCCCCTCCTACAGTACCTCTGATTGAATTTATATATTTAAATTTGTTTAATGTAAACATAGTTACCTGTTTACTTTTTCTTTTGGGACAGGGTCTCACTGTGCAGCCCAGGTTGGCCTGGAACTTTTGATCCTCTTTCCCAGCCTCTTGAGTTCCTAGGATTACAGGTGTACCACCAAACCTGTTTGATGATATTTTTAGTTGCTGGTTTGGGGCTAATTTCAGATGTGGTGATAGAGAAATGCGGATGGTAATTATTAGACTTTCTCTATAAAATAGCTATTTTTCATTTAAAGACATCTATGTTCACAAATATGATACATAAAATACTCATTTTCTGCTTGAGTATTTTCTGCTACTCATAACATTAATGGCGAGTAATCACCCAGAAAATGGGGAGTTTAAAGCTTGTTCTTCCCCATAGGAGGCTGGGATTTTAACCTTGGGCTCTGACTTGGAAGATAGCAACTGAGTAAAGATGGTTTTCTTAGAAGATGATGATTATGTTGGTGACAAGTAGATTACACGCTTTTTAGCCACACAAAGTGATTCTTGAAATACTATCTGGATAATTGAGGTCAAAGTGATCTTTTGGCATCTAATCTACCACTTCACTGCCTCATTTGGAACCGTTAAACGCAGCCACTTGAGTAGTGTATGAGGGGAGCTTATTTTCTGTGAATAAGTTACTACTTAGAACATTGATTTTCAAGAAAATAGCACATTTGAAGTCACAAAATGGAAAGAGAGTGTATTAGTCAAGGTTCTCTAAAGAAACAGAAGCAACAGGACAAATATATAGCTATATACAATTTATTGATTTGCTCATGTGACAGAGTTCAAGGAGTCCAACAGTAGCCTTGCCACACTGGAGAGGCTGAGAATCCAGGGAACTGCTCAATCCTAAAGGCTGAATGTCTCAGTAGTCCCAATCTGGTGCCGAAGGCCTGATGGATTCCAGGAGATCTGCCGGTCTCAGTACATGCTGGGATCCGTAGGGTTGATCACAGCAGCAAGACAAACTCACCAGTGAGAGAGAGGCAAGCCACAGGAAAAAAGGGACCAGCTCCCTCTGCCGTGGCCTTTAATACTGCCTGCCAGCAGAAGGTAACGCCCACACTTGGGGTGGGCCATCCGGGTTGAGGTAGTCCAATCCAAAGATCCTTTTTCTCTTATTTGTTCCTTAGACCAGTCAAGTTGACACCCAGTATTAACCATCACAGAGAGAGAATGAGACAGAGAGCAAAGAAAAGCAAGTTTTGAAGTCTTAACTCTAGAATGAGGATGTCTCTGGGTGGTAGAATAACTGCTTCGGATGAGAGGACTGCTCAGCCCTCTGCATCCTGGGGACAAACAGAGGCAAATCCCTAGTTCTCGAAAAAATATGACGGCATTCAGTGTCATCTGATAACTTTTGTTGTTCATTTAAGCTAGAAATAAAAAACATGGAGATCACAATGCCTAACATTGCTAATCTTTTCCTCACTAGTAGTCACTAAATGTTATTCTTTTATTTTTATTTTCCATGTATAAATAAAACTTTTTGTGGTTTATGTGTGTACATAGGTCAGAGGACAACTCGTAAGAGTCAATTCTCTCCCTCCAACATGCATGTTCTAGTTTGTCTTCCATTGCTGTGACAAAACACTCTGACTGACACCAACTTGGGGAGGAAAGGGTTTATTCAGCTTACATCTCCTGGGTCACAGTTCATCACTTAGGGAGCCCAAGGCAGGAACTCAGGGCAGGAACCTGGAGGCAGGAGCTAAAGCACAAGCCATGGAGGAATGCTGTTCACTGGCTTGCTCCCCTGGCCCATGCCCAGCCTGCCCTCTTATACGGTACACAACAACCTGCCCAGGGTGGCACCACCCATAGTGGGCTGGGCCCTCCCACACTGCTGAACAATCAAGAAAATACTCCACAGATGTGGCCACAGGCCAATCCAATGGAGCCAACACCCCAGTTGAGGCTCCCTCAACCCAGGTGTGTCAAATTGACACTAAAGCTATCCAGCACAATGCAGATCCCAGGGATTGGGCTAAGGTCATCGGGCTTGGTGGCAAGCATACTTTTTCCTACTGAGCCAACTCATCTGCTTGTGTTGTGTTTCTTAAAGTCCAATCATATTGAAAAGCTAAGGTCGCTGCAGTTCAAACGCCCAAGCATTCTTATGCCTTAGGAGAATGGAATATTACTAATATTTTTGTCAAGAAGGAATTGTGAAGGATGCAGTCTTTTGGCAGTGAAATGAGAGGTGTATTCCACTACGCACCATGATATTTTTCCATAGAGCTGAAGATCATGACCAGTTTCTCTGTGATTTGAGCTCCTGATTGAAGCAACACCTGTGATCCAGGATTTGAAAGAGGTCTTGAAAACAGCTTTCAGATTTGACAAACTCAAGCAGATGAGAGGTTTGGTCATTGGGCCTGCTTGTGGTGAACATCATTGACAGAAGAATGGGAGTGTTGGGTGATACGATCAAAAAAACCTTACATCAAGAGATAAAATCACAGAAATGGGGACTTTTCTTTCATATCTTTTGCATGAAAGACAAATCATGCCATTAGAGGCAAAGCAAGTGGAATATTCCTTTCTGAAATTAGCCCACCTGTATAATTGGATTTTATCTGGTTGGTGATATTAATTAGAAATATCCTGACAACATCTCTTGACCTGATAAGAGTAAGCATATTCCAGAGGGCTCTGTATTATAAACAGTCACCCTGTGTGCTTCAAATTAGAGTTAAATAGCCTTTATTAACTACTCGAATGAAAGGCATTTATTTCTCCCTTGGGAGAGTGGCTTATTTCTTTTATTATTCTTAGCTTCTGAGCATTTGAACATTCTCCCTTTCTCCCTTGCTAACCTCCATCATTAAGAAAACTGTATACAATGCATTTTTGTTGTGTTGGGTTGCAGCAAAGTTGTTGACAGGTCCACTGGCATCCCTTGGAAATGGTCATTCTCTAATGTGGAGGCTGTTATCATGACCACGCTGACGGGGTCAAATTGATTCTTGAACATTAGATAGGCCCTAATAGCTGACCACAAGACAGCAGTCCGTGTCTGCACACAGACTCCCTGTGCCCAGAGGCATGCGCTCAGCATCTCGGAGAGTGTGCCATGCAATTCCTAGACATTAATGGGACAGTGCGCTTCATCTCTGCCAGACGCCATGCAGAGGGCAGCATCTTGTCCTCAGCCGTTAAACACAGTCATGAATAGATGGCTCCTGATGGGCCCCAAGACAAGCTGGGGAAGCCTTTCCCGATAGGCAGGAGGTGCATTTGAAAACCATCTTGCTAAATTCCTTCCTTTTAATCTCAGAGCTCCATCCCTGGGTGCTAGCCAGCCAGATACAGTGTTTATGTGGTGATCTGAGGTTGAGAAGATGGATTTCCAGACTGGATTGTTTAAATAAACATAAGAGGTAGAGCTTGATATTGTAATGATCAAGTGCCTGTAGCTGGATAATTTTGAATGACATGTGGTCTAAAACAATCTGTTTACTCTAGATTCTACTCGTTTGAACACTGATGAGCATCCACGGTGAATAGATTAATATTTGCCAACAGACAGGGTGGTCCTTTCAATTAGTTGGTTCCTCACAGAATAAGCCTCGCAGGAGGCTGGCTGTCATCACTTGTGTTCTACGCCTCAGAGCCTCTGAAGTTTCCAGACCTTGCAGAATGATTGGGTCTGCCTTCTTGCTTCTGTTTGCTGGTAATAGACCTTCAGTTAACAGAATGGCTCAGCGAAGATAGAGCACTAATGCAGAGGGGCTGAAATGGCCCTGCCATTTTCTAGACGACAGCCTCTACTTACTACTGGCTTTGGCACATGTGCAAGCATTTGTCTTTGTCAAGACGCTTGCTCATCTGGTAGCTAGAAACACCTTTGTTAAAAACACGTGACTGCACTTCATCAGTCTTGTGAGGAAGTTGTTGATTTTGTTAAACTAGGTTTAAACTTCACTGTGGCTTTCTGAGATGACGTCTATTTTTATTAGATATTGTCTAATGATTATTTATACTGTCTAAACATACTGGAGCTTAGAAAAGAAAAGCAAGTTAATCAGCTGATGGAGTGGAATGAAACCAAGGGCCTGGAGCCATGGACTGTACACATTAACTTCACTTTATTTTTGGCTAGACTTAATCAAAAAGTGACTTTCTAAAGAAGAGATAGCAATCAAACACAAAACAAAATTCAATGGATGGTCCAGATGCCTCAGGGGTAAAGGTGCTTGGAGCCAAGTTTATGACCTGAGTTTGATCCCTGGGTCCCCTATGGTATGGTAGAAGTAGAGATCTGACTTCCACAAGTTGTCCATTGACCTCTACAGACATGACAGAGCATGTTCCCCACCCCTGCATAAAACAGATAAATGTAATAAAAAACAAAAAAAAAATTAAAGAGCCAAGCTTGATGCAAATTGTGTGTTTCACAACAAATAATGCCATGCATTTGAAATTAAAGATCCTTTTGTTACAATTTATGAAATTCTGTCAAATACCACTGTGTCACCAGAACCGAACCCTGGAGGGTCATTGCTAGCCTGAACCACCTCATAGGTTTCTAAAGAATTCATATTCACTACATATTTCTTTATATGATAACTCACTCGCAGTCAAGAAGTTTCTTTTTTTTTTTTTTTTTGGTCTTTTTGAGACAGGGTCTCCCTGTAGCTCTGGCTGTCTTGGAACTCACTCTGTAGACCAGGCTGGCCTTGAACTCACAGAGATCCGCCTGCCTCTGCCTCCCAAGTGCTAGGATTAAAGGCGTGAGCCACCACTCCTGGCAAGAAGTTTCTTAACAGTGTCCAGGACAAGGACATACCATCTTTAAAAAAATTCATGATTCCCTATGTGTCTGTCTGTGTACATAATATGTGTGCGTGCATGGGCTAAGGTGTGCATTAGAGAATGTTTTGTGAGTCAGTTCTGTCTCTCTACCTTTGCCCTGATTCCAGAGATTGAACTCAGGTTGTCAGACTTCCTAGGCAAGTGCCTTGTACCTGCTGAGCCATCTCTTTGGGCCCATATCATCTTTATCTAAAATTTAAAAAAGGCTATACATGTTTTGTACAGACACATTCAAATTCTTTGTTATTATTGTGGGGTTGTATGATGCATTTGTATGTTGAGTGTGGTGTGCATATGTGTGGTATCATATGGAAGGTGGAGGACGGCTGTCAGGAGGTGATTCTCTCCTTCTACCTCGGGTTCCTGGCATCCTATTCAGGTTGTCAGACTTGTGTGACAGGTGCCATCTGGCTGGACTACAATTATTATTTTTTCTTTCTTTGTGATTCTAAGGATGAAAACCAACACCCCACTAATACTAGGCAAGTGCTCCACTGAGCTATCTGGCCAGCCTAAGGACATACAGTCTTTAAAGAGTGATTCTTGAACGTTGAAACAGAGACCTGTGTCCAGCTGGCCTCTGTCAGACTTGCCAGTGTGAACACATCCCCTTTTCTCTCCTCTCCTCCTCTCTTCATCCAATCACGGACTCATGATTCTCCCTGCCAGCTGCCGGGAGTCCACCGGGTGTCCTTATTCATGAGCATGTATGAGGGGAGGAGAGAGCCTGAAGGGACATCTCTTGGCAGCTGCCTCCTTTCAGCCTTTTAAAGCTGAATGGCTATGACAGTCACCAGAGACAAGGCTGGTAAGAGCTATTTTGAGATTCACTGTCCCCCAGAAGCTCGGCTATGGAGAAGTGATGCACAGGACTGTGGTGGGGGCCACACAACCTAGCTGAGTGCTTCTCACTGGTCATGTTGAGTTGTGGAATGGCTCTGTGGTGAAAAAAAAATGCCCCAGTGCTCTTTTCTTGGGTCTGATGCCTTCCCTTTTTATTCAGGCAAGCTGATGAAAAGACCGAGGGAAGGTATTGGACTGGAGCATTATTAATACCAAAACTGTATACAGAAAGTTACACTTGTAAGAATAAGCAGAAAAATGAGTGCAGTAATTAAACTGAAGCCACAGCCAAGCAGCTCAACAGAGGGTTTTAGAGAGAAAGAAAGAAAGAAAGAAAGAAAGAAAGAAAGAAAGAAAGAAAGAAAGAAAGAAAGAAAGCCAAAGTATTAAAAAAAAATGGAGGGAGGACTGGGGATGTAGCTTTAGTAGAGTTCTCATCTAGCATATAGGAGGCCCTGGGTTTGATTCCCCAGCATCACTTAAACCAGCTATAGCAGAGCGTGCTTATAATCCCAGCCTTCACGGGGTAGAAGCAGGAGGATCAGAAGTTCAAGGTCAACCTTGACTATCTGATGAGTTTGAGATCAGGCCAGGCTACCTGGCACCCTATCTAAAAAAATGAAAAAATATTTAGAATACATTTGACCTTGCTTTAGAAGGGCAATGACATGAAATTTATAATGAGGAATGCTATTTCTCCAAAGGAGGAAACAGTTTTAATAATGGATATATAATTAATTATACTGACGTCTAAGTACCCATAAATTAAGAGGAAATTGATACTAAGATAAATTATTTTCTTATTTTTTTGGTGTTTTTGAGACAGGGTATCCCTGTAGCCCCAGCTGGCCTGGAACTCGCTCTGTAGACCAGGCTGTCCTTGAAGTCACAGAGATCTACCTTCCTCTGCCTCCCAAGTGCTTGCTAGGATTAAAGGCATGCACCACCAGGCCAGGCTAATTATTTACTTCTTTAAAGAATCTTATAAACAAGATGGCTATTATTTGTGTCATGGCTATTATTTTATGTCAGTTATTATGGAATTTTATGAACACACATGTCCACAAATCTTGTTTTGAAAGACGTATCAGCATGTGCCTCTTTCCCCTGTATCTTTGACTTTAAAACAAGTAAATTAAAAATAAATCAGAACAAAAGTAAGAGCACATAAACTTCAGCCTTACCAGTTTGAGCGAGATTTTGACACCATGAGATTTAGAGAATATTATACTATACTATGTGACTATGTTTTTCAAGTTGTTCAGCTGTATCAGTAAAACAGGTGCCTGCAAATAATAGTTTTGACAGTTGTACTCTAGATTTTGTGAGTGAACTAGGTTAAAAATTTCAGCAAAACCCAATTTTCTTGCAATCTATTCCTGTCCAAGAGAATGATAACAGTATTTAACGCAGTGGAGAAGAACATCACTGTCTCCAGAGGAGAGCTAACTCCTGCACTGTACCAAGTGTGTCAGCCATAGTAGTGCAGCCCCATCGTATCAAAATCATCAGAAGCAACCAGATTAAGCTGAGGAAAGAAATCTGGGAGAAGAGACAATGTTCTTGAGGGCGAGGCAGGAAGCACTGCTCATTAAGACAATTTTGTTTTGTTTTAAGCATTGCCACAAGATTATCTCCAGAGGCCAGCTTTTTCAGATAAACTTGGTAAACAGCTGAAAATATGAAAAGGTATTAGATTATATGTCCTTCCTGGTGGAAGAGGGGAGGAGGAGACCCTGGCTGGAAGTGGGGATTGCAGAGCTCATGATTCAGAATTCAGTCTGTAAAGAAGGAAAATAGTTTTTAGCTTGTACCCTAAGCCCACTGAGAAGTTCAGGGAGTGCAGAACTGATTGTGGTCTTCTTTCCCCTTGCAGCACCTATATGAAGATCAGTTATTATTTAGAAAATGCTTCTTTTTCCTCCCCTTCCTCTTTTTCTTCTTCCTCCTTTTCTTTTCCTTTCTTCTCTTCCTCTTCTTTTCCCCCTCTTCTTACTTCTCCTCCATCTATCATTCAAAAATTGAATAGTTCCTATTTAAAATGTACAGGATTATTTGATAAAACCCCCCAGAAATATCAAATAATAGATTTGATTTATGGCCTTCATGTAAAAATAGAAGTTGAAGCATGCTGCCTAGAAATGTAAAGGCCTGGGGGAAATGAATAAACAAAACCCAGAAAATAGGAGACGAGAAAGGGGAATACATCCAAAGCGTTTCTTTAAGCTGTAATATCCCAAGTAAGGCACAGTGCAGACATCAAATTAACACAACATCACTGGGGATCAGTGGTCACATTACTGGGAAGTGATCACAGATTATCAGTGGTTACTTTCTAAAAATATGTCTTTGGGCAAATAACAAGTGCTCCCAGATCCTTTTGCCTCCTAGTAAAATGTGAGTCATGCTTCACCTTCCTGGAAATAGTAGAGATTTCACAGCAGCCCAATGCTGGGTCAGTAGCCAGCGTACCCCAGTGCAGGGGGGGATCTGCACAGTCTACAACCCCCAGGAAATGAATCACTTTAGGAAAATTTCCTGTTCTCTTTATGACATCATTGCAGAAGCCAATGAGACTAGTTAATAAGCTTAATTGTATTTGCTAATTTTACACATGTATATAATACATTTAAATCGTATCCACTGCCACTGTCCCTTTCGCTTCCTCTTTCTCCTGGACGACCCCTCCCCATATTCGTACTAAATTTGTGTCCTTTTATTTAAAACAATCCACTGAGTCCAATTAGTGCCTCTACTATGTGCAGGACTGCGGGCCATCCACTGGAGAATGGTCAACCTACTTTGGGCCACACCCCTGAAGAAAACTGACTCTGTCCCCCAGCAGCTGTTAGCTCAATAACTCCTCAGGTAGGGGGTGTGTGCCCATGCGCCCCTCCCTCTCGTTGCCAGAGTGCTGAGTGGCTTCATCTCACGCAGGTCTCAGTTTCTGTGAGTTCCTGAGTGCAATGGCCCTGTCAAGTCTAGAACGCCCTATTTCAAAGGAGTTCTCTCCAACCTCTGGGTTTTACAATCTTCCATTCTCCTTTCCCCTGATGCTCCCTGAGCCTGGTGCAGCAGGGGCTGGGGTACTGGACATAGAGATCTCACTTAGGGCTGAGCATTCCACAGCTACTTATTCTCTGCTATTCTATCAGTTTTGAGCCCCTGTATTAATAAGCTTAGTGTTTGAAGGATGCATCAAGTATATTTCTTGAGCTCAAGTGCTGTGTGTTTCTTTGTTGTCCTAGCTGGGATGTATTGTCTTTGATCTCATCTGTAGTTTCTCCTGTTTGCTTTTTGCCCCATATCCAGGAGACACTAAGTATACATTGTGGATTTCAGGATTCACGGGGGTGGGGGGGCAGGCAAGGGTTGGTGACAGAACACTGGTATTCTTGCAGAGGACCCCGGTTCAATTCCCAGGACCCACATGACAGCTAACGACCATTGGTAACTCCAGTTCCAGGAGACATGATAACATCTTCTAAGCCTCATAGTTATTGCACACACATGGTGCCTTATATAGATGCAAGCAAAACACTCAAACACAGAAAATAAAAACCAAGCAATAGCCAGGCATGATGGTGCACGCCTTTAATCCTAGCACTTGGGAGGCAGAGGCAGGTGGATCTTTGTGAGTTCAAGGCCAGCCTGGTCTACAGAGCGAATTCCAACACAGCTGGAGCTACAGGGAGACCCTGTCTCAAAAAGACCAAAACCAGAAAACAATAACAACAAAAACCCAATCAAAAAAAAAAAATTCATCATGGACTAGAGAAATGGTTCCAAAATTAAGAACACTTGCTGTTCTTGCAGGCATTGCATACACATGGTACACTTACATGATTTCAGGCAAAATACTCATACATTAAAAAAAAAAATTCACTAGCCCCTTGTTAGATGGTACAAGTGTGGGTTGCTGCAACTAACGGGATTTACAGCAGGGCAGTTGTCTTGGGTTGTTTTGTGAGCTCTTACAAGGAGAATCTGTGGTGGATTCTGTTTCAGGACGCTTTCCTCTACTACAGATTTGGCCCTCAGTGAGCCCACTTTTCCCTTGCAATCTCTACCTATAATTTCCATGTATAGATGTTTTCATTTGCAGATTCCTAAAACTCCTGGTCTGAGGCATGAGAACCATTCTCCATGCACACATCCAGCTGTCTGTCTCACATCAGCTGATGGGGAAATAGCATTTGTGAGCAGTATGGTTATAATCCAAGGCTTGTAATCAATATCAGGCCTCAAGTAAGTTCTGCTCCACTGGGATGCTTGGGTAACTGCCATCAAACGCCTAATTTGTTCTATTTACCAAATTCATTCATTCACAGAAAGTTTCTTTTTGTATCTACTTATACAGTTTTAGGCCAATTGTCATGTATAAGAATTACTTTAATTTTTGAGAGTTCCAGAATCCTGAATTCTGACATTGTTAATTTGAGAATGGTTTGATTTGATTTTAGTGGCAAACAATTTTGCTGTTGCCAGGCAAAGTTTATTATCAACTGGATTTTTCAGCACTCTTGATCTTGGGTCTTTGGAAATGCACGTTTGTTGAGTGTTTTGAATTATGAGTACTATGTGCTGATGCCAATCAAGGCTTTTGTAAACTGCTGAGTAGATTTCATTTAAACATCCACAATAGAGTCCCTTACCTTTGGTGGTTCTCAGAATTCACAGAAATGTTTATCAAATTGAAGTCTAAGAATATATTGTATCTCCTTCAACATGTTGGGACATGTTCTACATTGGAGATGTGAGTCAGGCACAGAGGTGAGTCACACTGAGGGGCCAAGAAATTTGTTGTTTAATCATCTGGGTGAAATGGCTACAGTGAAATGAAACATTTTACTGAATCTAAAAGGAAGTAAAGACTAAGACTTCAAAACAAAGCCTTAAGGTTTTTAAATTTCTGGGTAACTTTGTGTGCTAGATAGCTTTAGTGTCAACTTGACACACCTGGGTTGAGGGAGCCTCAATTGGGGAATTGGCTCCATTGGACTGGCTTGTGGCCACATCTGTGGAGTATTGTCTTGATTGTTGAGCAATGTGGGAGGGCCCAGCCCACTATGGGTGGTGTCACCCTGGGCAGGTTGTTGTGTATGGTCTAACAAAGCAGGCTGTGCATGGGCCAGGAGAGCAATCCAGTAAGCAGCATTCCTCCATGGCCTGTGCTTCAGCTCCTGCCTACAGGTTCCTGCCCTGAGTTCTTACCTTGGGCTCCCTGCTGTGACCTGGGAAATGAGAGTTGAATAAACCCTTTCCTCCCCAAGTTGGTAGTGGTCCATGTGTTTTGTCACAGCAATGGAAAAGAAACTAGAACACTTTGGTACAAACTTTAAGTAGATGACATGAATCAAGAACTTTGGAAATCTGTAATTTGGCTAATTTCTTCTATGATAAATAAGCTTTTAGCAAAATAACCTTAGGTGAATTGATGTTTATGGTGAATTTGTTTCTTAAAATAATCTTTTGGTAAATGACTGAATTGGAAAGATTTTTCAAATTGGTCATTTAGTGTTAGCTTTCAGAAAACTGGTTTTTAGGGGATTAGGCTCATCTGCATTTTTACACCCCAAGTGTCCAATGCTACAAGGTTGAGACAGTAGAGGGAAATACTTATTAGGACTACAATTAGACATCAAGTGTGTGTGTGTGTGTGTGTGTGTGTGTGTGTGTGTGTGGTGTGTTTGCATTTTCCTTCTAGGGTCTAAAAGTTCTCACTATCCTCTGAACTTGAGGGGGTATTAGTTACTGTTCTTGTTGTTATGACAAAATCAGTGGCAAAAGCAACTTAAAGAAAGGTTTGTTTTGACTTGCAATTTGAAGGTGCAGTCCATTAATGAGGGGGGCATGGCAGCATTGCTCCAGGTAGCTGCCTTCATCGACAGTCCATCGCTGGGGCAGTGGGGGGGTGGGGGGCATGGCAGCATTGCTCAAGGTAGCTGCCTTCATCTACAGTCCATCACTGGGGGGGGGGCACGGCAACATTGCTCCAGGTAGCTGCCTTCATCTACAGTCCATCGCTGGGGGTGGGGGGCATGGCAGCATTGCTCAAGGTAGCTGCCTTCATTGACAGTCACAAAGAAGAGCAATGAATACAGCTGCTCAGCTCCCTTCCTCCTCCTGTTTAGTCCAAGATTTCAGTCCATAGAATACTACTGCCCACACTTAGACCAGGTATACTCACCCCAGTTAACCCAGTCTAAAAAAAATGCCTCATAGATTATGCCCAGACTGTTGTATCCTGGATGATCCTAGATCCTGTCATGTTGACAATATTAACCATGCAGATTCCAAAGCAATAAGTTCCATATCTTAGGAAGAAATACCAATGGGATAATGGGCTGATAAAAACAATAAACCAAGGGGGCCAGAGAGATGGTTCAGCAGATAAGAGCACCGACTGCTCTTGCAGAGGACCCGGGTTTGATTCCCAGCACCCACATGGCGCCTAAGAATCATCCTTAACTCTAGTTCCAGGGGAATCTGACACCCTCTTCTGACCTCTGCAGCATTGCATGTCATGGGTGCACCAAACTACATGCAAGACAGTACACTCATACACATAAAAAAAATAATAAAATAAATAAAAAAAGAAATGCTTTAAAAAAAAAACAATAAAAAAAAATCCAATAAACCAAGCTGGACTTGGTGGCACACACCTTTAATACCAACACTCGGGAGGCAGAGGCAGGTGGAACTCTGTGAGTTCAAGGCCAGCCTGGTCTACATAACAAGCTCTGGGCCAGCTGGGACTAAAGGGAGACCCTCTCTCAAAAAGATCAGAAAAAAAACAAAAACAAAAACAGCAAAACAAAGACAAAAATAATAAACCAGAACTGACTCTCTGACTCTACCAGTTGTGTCCAACACTCCCTGATAGGGTGTAGCCTCTGTTTGCTGTGCGTGCACAGGCGTGCTTGTGTGTGTGTGTGAGAGAGAGAGAAAGAGAGAGAGAGAGCTAGTGTTTTTGGAGAAAAGTTTTCTTTTCTCAAAGCTAAGGAAAAAGGGAGAGAAAGCTGGAAGAATTCTCCTTAAATATAAGGGTATACCAGAAGAGAACAGCAGTATTTGTTTCCCCTTTGGGTGTATTCTTGGACAGTGAACTTGCTGACTTAATTATGTGCTACTTGGTCAAGGGAGAAAGGAGTTAGAGGGAGAGTGTGCAGGAGACTGTCATGAAACAGAGGATAGAATGAAACAGAGGATAGAATGGTCCCAGAAAGTTCATAATTTCTGATGTAAGAATATGCGACCAGCACATACTAGCTGCTCCTACAGTCTGTCTGTGATGGACCACTGTCTTGATGCACAGGGAACAAAGATACAGACATATTAGTGAAGTCCACCACTTTCTTTGTCTCAGCAGCTGCTTGCATCAACCCCAGAGATGGCATTGCCATCATCGTCTTCTTTCTTTCCCAGGTTAGGAAGGAGCTCCTTGTGTCTTTCCCTGTCTGCTCCTGTCCCTGCTCAGCAAATGGCTGTGGCTAGAAGGATGATTCCAAGCTGCTGGAACCACAGGTCCTGTTAACAATGAAGATGGACAGGCAGAGAGTGCATGGAATCAGAAGTTACATTTTTAAGAAGGAATAAGATTAAATGTTATCTATAAGATGTTGCTGTTTTCATAATGGAAAGTCAAGAAAACTAGAAAATTGGCATGAAAAATTTTTCTTTTTTTTTTTGTGTGTGTGTGTGTGTGTGTGTGTGTTTTTCAAGACAGGGTCTCCCTGTAGCTTCAGCTGTCCTGGAACTCACTCTGTAGACCAGGCTGGCCTTGAACTCACAAAGATCCACCTGCCTCTGCCTCCTGAGTGCTGGGAATAAAGGTGTGTGCCACCACGCCTGGCTGAAAAGATTTTCAATATACCGTAAGTTGGGGAAGTTAATAGAAGTAATAGAATGTTTCCAGATTTAATATTGGGTGCATGGCCTTTCCTGAAACAGACTGTGGAGATCCATTGAGTTAGACAAAGGTTTTTAATACAGAGTTAAAGAATTTTCAGAGGGGATGGAGATGAGGACCAAATTCAAGAGAAATATAGGAAACAAGACTTGCAAGATTTGGCAGTATGGAAGCAAGAGGGTGGTAGGATGGCTCGTCAATTTCTGGCTTGGTGTCCAGTGAGAAAGTTAACAGAGAACTTGGAAATATAGGTGGAGTGGAAGAAAAGACATTTAAGATTGAAGTTTGATTTCCATGTGGAGACTCATGGAGGGTGTCATCAAAGGAGAGGGGATGGGTATGCTCCTCATCTAATCTACACTCAAGGAATCAGATAGTTAGAAAGGCACACGAGTACACATTGATGTTTGTGCATGTGCATACATGCCCATGTACATACAGATATATGTAGTACATTAATATATAAGCAACATGGAGACCTAAACAGCAAATTGGCATTTACGAATCATAAGGCACAACCTCTACATGTAACCTTTACACAGCAGCAACGGAAGGACCACCAAAAGCGGGATGCGGCCGGCTGCGGAAGAGCGTACAGTTTGTTTCAGTTCTGGAGATCTTTTCCAACATTGTTAGAAATTGCTCTTTTGGGCTGGAGAGATGGCCTAGCGGTTAAGAGCGCCGATGCTCTTGCAGAGGACGTGGGTTCGATCCCCAGCACCCACATGGCGGCTGAGAACCGTCTGTAACTCCAATTCCAGGAGAACTCCAGTTCCAGGGTAATCCGATACCCTTTTCTGACCTCCGCGGCATTGCACGACACGGGTGCACAAACCTACATGCAGACAGTACATTCATACCCATACAAAAAATAAATAAGTAAATTAAAAAAAAATTAAAAAAAAAAGAAATTGCTCTTTTATTTTTACTTTTCTCCTCAACATAAATACAAGAAAGTTATAGTTTTATTTATTTTTTTTTTATTTTTATTTATTTTTTGTATGGGTATGAATGTACTGTCTGCATGTAGGTTTGTGCACCCTTGTCGTGTAATGCCTCGGAGGTCAGAAAAGGGTATCGGATTACCCTGCAACTGGAGTTCTCCTGGAACTGGAGTTACAGACGGTTCTCAGCCGCCATGTGGGTACTGGGGATCGAACCCAGGTCCTCTGCAAGAGCAGTCGGTGCTCTTAACTGCTAGGCTATCTCTCCAGCCCAAGTTTCATTTTCTAAACACATCACTTTTTTTTTTTTTTTTTTTTGCTTGGACGAATCATGTCTACTGGCAGAGAATTCAGAAGATATGAAAGAAAGCAGAGATACTGTTTCTCATTACATAGACATTTTATTGCATTTGAGTGAATCTGTCACTTTGTATCTAGATTATAAGATTAAAAGCTGGTTGAAATTCAGAGATACTGCTCATCTTTACAGACCAGCCAGATCTTCACTCATAGCAATTTGTGGTCTGTTGTGTCCATGCCCATGTGTTGGAGTTAGTTAGCATCGGTGGCCGTTAGATCAAGAGAACAACGACAGCTTCTGTGCCATTAATACGAAAACAGAAAACATGAGCTTGTCTTAGATACATGACAGTGTGTTACTTTAGTAGAAGCAGATGCTATGAAGACCTTTTTTTTTTGTCTTTTCGAGACAGGGTCTCCCTGTATCCCCAGCTGTCCTGGAACTCACTCTGTAGAACAGGCTGGCCTGGAACTCACAAAGATCACCTGCCTCTGCCTCCAGGGTGTTAGGATTAAAGGCTTGGGCCACCACGTCCAGCTTGAAGAACTTTTTTTGGGGGGGAGATCTTTGAAGGTGTGGCCCTGCTGGAAGAAGCCAGTCATTGCTGGTGGGCTTAGAAAGTACTTAATTGGGCTGGAGAGATGGCCTAGGGGTTAAGAGCGCCGACCGCTCTTGCAGAGGACCCGGGTTCGATCCCCAGCACCCACATGGCGGCCGAGAACCGTCTGAAACTCCAATTCCAGGAGAACTCCAGTTCCAGGGGAATCCGAGACCGTCTTCTGACCTCCGCGGCATTGCACGACACGGGTGCACAAACTTGCATGCAGACAGTACATTCAACACAAACAAGAAAATAAAAGAAAATAATAAAAAAAAAATAAAAAAAAAAAGAAAGTGCTTAATTAGAGTGTATGGTCCGGGTCACCCTTCCCCCTTGCAGCAGGAAGCGGGCCTGGCTCTGGGTCTGGCTCTGGTGCCATAGTGAGATCGTGTGGGGGGGGCTCAGGGTCAGGCCTTGCTTGCTAGGACCACCTGGAGCACGGATAGGAGCCGGTTGCTGCTCCAGACAGGTAGAACTTAGAACAGATTGACTCTCAGGTTGCTGGACAATTGATTCGCTGGGTTGTGGCAGAGGCCTAGGTCTGAGCCCTAAACCCTTGCAGGGTGTGGCTGTCTGGGCCTGGTCGCTCTTCCCACTTGCAGCCAGAAGCGGCCCTGGCTCTGGGTCTGGCTCTGGTGCCATAGTGAAATCATGTGTGGGGAGCTCAGGGTCAACCTGAAACACAGATAAGAGCCCAGCGCCACTCTAGACAGGTACCGGTACCTGAGCGGGGGCTAAGTCAGGCACCCCCCCCCCACTGGAATCGAGGAGAGAGTATCCAAGTTGATTTTTCCAATATTAAACAAAAGTGAAAGCCTGAAACCTAGACAACTCAACACTCCATAAACAAGGAGGGGGCAAAAAAAAAGCATCGGAAGGAAGCAAGCAAAACAAAACAAGCCTTCAACATAGTGAAAAGACATTTGTGATTGGCATCAGAATACAGGCCAAAAAAAGGAAACCCTCATGCCCAGGACACAGCGAAGGGATAACATGGGAAAGGTGCATGATAATTCCGCATCAAGCTCTACCAACCCTGTAGGAGATAGCTACAATGGTACCCCCCTGGAAGTGACCCAAGAAACAGATCTTAGAGAAATAATTGCAGACCTATGCAGAGAAATTAAAGAAAATAAAGAAGAAGTCAAATAGCTAAAGGAGAGAATGAAAAACTCAAAAGGATCTAGAGGGATACAAGACAAACTTCGGAAAGAACTAAGGAAGAGAAAGGCAAACTCCAGAAGAAACAGAGAGAAGACAAACTCGAAGGAAGTAGAAACCTGTGAAAAAGGAAACAACAAGAAGCAAAGAGCAAGAACAGATTGAGAAGCTCAAAAAGTTGTTTAGAAAGATACAAATGGAGGGAGTTCTCCCAGATTCCTTCTATGAAGCCAGCATCACCTATTACCAAAACCAGGCAAAGATACACCAAAAAGAGAACTAAGACCCATTTCCTTAATGAACACAGATGAAAAAATTCTAAATAAAATACTTGCAAATCGCATGCAGACCCACAACAAGAAGATCATTCAGCATGACCAAGTTGGATTCATATCAGAAATGCAGGGATGGTTCAACATATGAAAATCAATAAATATCATCAAACATATAAATGGACTGAAAGACAAAAACCATATGATCATCTCAATTGATGCTGAAAAAGCCTTTGACAAAATCTAGCATCCCTTCATTCTTAAAGTTCTAGAGGGAACTGGATTGGAGGGATCATTCCTCAATGTAATCAAAGCCATATACAGGAAACCCACAGCCAATATCATCCTAAATAGGGAAATGACAAAAGCATTCCCCTTAAAGGTAGGAACTCAGCAAGGCTGCCCCCTGTCATGAAACAGTGGGTTTTCATGCTTGAAACCCTGGCTAGGGTGATAAGGAAAGAAAAGGAAATTAAAGGAGTTCTAATTGGAAAGAGGAAGTTATGCTATCCCTTTTTTGCTGATGACAGGATCGTTTACTATAGGGATGCTAAGAACTCCACCAGAAACTCCTAGAAAGATAAAGAGCTTCAGTAAAGTGGCAGGATACAAAATAAATCTAGAAAATCATNCTCACAATAGCCCTCAAAAACAATAAAATACCTAGGATCAAACCTACCCAAAGACACCAAGGACTCTACAACAAAATTTTAAACCCCTGAAGAGGAAATTGAGGAAAGAAATCAGAAGATGGACAAACCTCCCATGCTCATGGATTGGGAAAATAATATAGAAAAATGTCCATTCTACCCAAACTCTACAACTCTTGTACAGATTAATGCAATCCCAATCAAAATCCCTAAGAGTTTCCTCACCAGGCTTGGAAAAAAAAAAAAAATCTTAATTTCATTTTGAAAACAAAAGACCTGAATAGCCAACAACCCTCAGTGAAAAAGCAATACAGGGGGATCTCTACACAGACTTCATCAAACAAACTATACTACAGGGCTATAGTCTAAAAACAGCTTGGTACTGGCACAAAAACAGACCGTTGACCAAATGGAACAAAACTGAAGATCCAAAACCTGAGCACATACAATTTCAAACCACCTCATATTTGACAAGGGGGCCAAGAAGACACAATGGAGGAAAAACAGCCTCTTCAGCAAATGGTGTTGACAAAACTGGATCACCACCTGTAGAAGAATCAAATTAAACCCCTATCTCTCGTCCTGTACAAAAGTCAATTCCAGATACATCACTGACCTCAACATGAAACCCAAAACTCTGGAGGTAATGGAAGAAAAACTTGGCAGCAGACTACAAGACATAGGTGTAGGAAAAGACTTCCTAAATCAGACAGCAGCTGCACAAGAAATAAGATCAACATTTGACAAATGGGACCTCATGAAACTCAAAAGCTTCTGTACATCAAAAGAAACAATAAAGGGGGACTGGAGAGATGGCCTAGTGGTTAAGAGCACCAACTGCTCCTTCAGAGGACCGGGTTCAATCCCCAGCACCCACATGGTGGCTGAGAACTGTCTGAAACTCCAATTCCAGGAGAACTCCAGTTCCAGGGGAGTCCAACGCCCTCTTCTGACCTCCGCAGCATTGCACAACACAGGTGCACAAATCTACATGCAGACAGTACATTTATACACATACAGAAATAAATAAAAATAAAAAAAAATTAAAAAAAAGAAACAATAAAGGAAGTGAAGAGAAAACCCACTGAATGGGAGGAAACCTTCACTGCAGATACATCTGACAAAGCTTTGATCTCCAGAGTATACAAACTACTCAAAAACAAAGAAGAAAGAAAACAAATGAATCACTCAAAAGATGGAGCAAAGAACTGAATAGAGACTTCACAGAGGGGGAATTAGAGATGGCTGAGATACATCTTAAGAACTGTTAAACATCGCTGATAATTAGGGAAATTCAAATTAAGACCACTTTAAGATAACATCTCACTCCAATAAGACTGGCCAGGATCAAGAAAACAAATGACATCAAGTGCTGGAGAGGTTGTAGGGAAAGGGGAACACTCATCCATTGCTGGTGGGAATGTAAACTTGTACAGCCACTATGGAAAGCAGTGTGGAGAACCCTTGGAAGACTCAAAATGAACTTGACATTTGACCCAGTCATACCACTCCTGGGTATGTACCCACAAGACACATCTTACTGCAAAAATACATGCACAGCTCTGTTTATTGCAGCTCTGTTCACAATGGCAAAAAGCTGGAACCAACCCAAATGCCCCTCAACTGATGAGTGGATAGAGAAAATGTGGTACATGTACACAATGGAGTTCTATGCAGTGGTGAAGAAAGAAACATCATGAACTTTGCAGGTAAATTGATGGAGCCAGAAGACATCATGTTAAGTGAAGTAACACAATCCCAGAAAAACAAACGAAGAACGGTATCCCTCATCTGTGGATGCTAGCATCAATAACCCAGTTGAAAATATTTCTTGTCTAGAGGGATGCATATTGAAAGAACAACAACAGAAAGACTGCATCAGAAAACTGACTGAAATGGTGAATTGTGAGGGGTGGGTGGGTTGGGAGAGGGACCTGGGTCTATATTCAATTAATGTATATTTAATTTATGTGAGTTCAACAAGTATCCAATTTTTCCCAAACGCTATCTACAAATTACATGGTATCTTAGGACTTAGTAAAAGTAAAAATGTCTATATTAAACAACATTGGTTTAAAGGTTTTGATAAAAATGGTGATACATCTGAGTTAGTTGGAAATATAAATTGTTGTTGTTCATATTTTTTTTACTTAAAATTTGTATAACAATAACTTTGGGATTAACATATACAAATGTTCTCTATAATCTTCGTGTTATACAATATCATCTTGTAACATTCTCTTTTACCTGTAGGATAATTTAACTTAAGGAATTAAGTTTGCTTCCCAAATTAACAACATACAGTCACCCAAAACAGCTTGGATAAATTTAATGAAATTTACACCTTGATTCCTGCCTATAGGTTTGTGTTCTACAACTGCCTTTTTGAGACTCATGGGTCAAAAAATAAAAACCAAATTAAAAAAAGGGGGGATACAGTTATATAGTAAACCTTTTTGCCAAAAATTTTTCAATTTAATCTTAAAGCTAACTATGGGGAAAAGATTTGTATGTTCCCACAGGTCAAAACGTCACCAACTTAATGGCTGAGAAAGAAAAGATATAGCCTTGTACTGTGTAGGATGTACCAAGAAATACCAGCAGAGAAGTTGGCCCATCTAAGCATTAAAAGGAGGAAAAAGCTTAGACTACTACAGGCATCAAACATCTCTGTGGATCCTATTTGTAACAACTGTTTATAAAGAGTCCTAATGAACCTTACCTTCTAGGTGCTGCAAAGTTTTAATATGAGAGACTTTCTTACCTCCTTTTCATAGAACAAAGAAAAATATGATGGAAATGAAGTTCAATCTCTAATTGTAAATTAAAGCTGACTGTTATAGAGGTTATCTCTTATAAAACCAGTAAAAATTGCTTTCTTTAATTGACTAATAGACATAGGCACTGTGAAAAGGATTATTCTCTATTCAGAACCAAATATAATGCTAGAGTCTTTAAGCTGTTCATTTAATCAAAATATATTAATACAAGAGAGCTCTGATATCAGCAATGGATTATTCTGCCAAGGAGATGTTGGCCAGGGGATCCAAGCCCCCTCCCAAAAGGTAAAGGCTTCTTGCCTGTAAACTGGGATGCCTGCAAGAAGAGAGGTGGTAAGGCCCTGCTGTCGAAGACCTGATGTAAGCATGGGAAAGAGGTATTGAGACCACACTTGCAAGTGTACAGTTGGTCTCTGGTATACCAGAGAGTGCTACCGAAGGCCACTAAACCAATAAAGCAAATATTGGTCTCCCTGAGTCAAGCAAGACTCCTCTGTCAGCATCAGCTACACTTCACCTGCCTGGAAGTACTATGCAGCAGTGGCAGCCATATGTCTGTATATCCCAAATCTAATTGGCTATTAGCTCTCTCCTTGGAGGAATAACCCACGGCTGATGCCAGAAGCTTACATCCTCTAGTGGTTAGGAGATGTTAGACATCTCCTAACAGTAAGACATCTCCACAGTAAGATGTTAGACATCTCCACAGTAAGACCTTGTCATCTTTTACAGAAAAAATATAATTCATGGATTAGCATACCATCCAAACATCTGTGTCTATACCAAAGTAACCTACCATAATAATTAGTACTGTTTAAATATCTATATACCTAATTGCCTGTGCTTCATTAGTAGGATTGAAAGGTTATTCATGAACAAACTGTCAGCCCATGAAAAGAAACAGCCAGAACTGGTCAGAGTCCAAAACGACATCTCCAGAGAAAGCAGACTGTTTTGCTTCTCGTCCACCTGTGTCCCTTTTCTAAGCCTAGGGAACAATCTGTGGAAGAGGGGGCATGGTAGAATGTAAGGGCTGCGATTAGGGTGAATGGTGAAACTACAGCAATATAGACTGGACACTCATCTGATCAACTTGATGGTACATACAAGCCCCCCAGCTGGATGGTGGGACCCTTGGGCTGTGTGGGTTTGGGCACAACTGCTTTCAAATTGGTTTTACATGAAGGATGCTTGTACTCAAAACTTATTACTTATTGTTAAAAAAAAAAGAAATAAATGAAAGTAAATGTAAAAAAAAAACTAAAAAAAAAAGAAAATACTTAATTAGAGCTGGGCATGGTGGTGCACGCCTTTAATCCTAGCACTTGGGAGGCTTAGGCAGATGGATCTCTGTGAGTTCAAGGCCAGCCTGGTCTACATAGTGAGCTCCAGGCCAGCTGGGACTGAAGGGAGATCCTGTCTCAAAAAAAAAAAGAAAGTACTTAATTAAGCCTTGTTGAGTTTCCAGTCATGCTCTGCTTCCTGTGCCTACTTGGAGATGCGAACACTCTTCTTTCTGTCCAGCCAGTTACCACACCTACCCTCCATGCTGGACTCTGATTCCTCCGGAAATGAAGTTCCTTTTGATGTGGTGTCTCCTCACAGCAACAGAAAAGCAACTAACACAACTATCATCCAAAATACACATAGAGCGTTTTTAAAAAGGAGAACTGAGAGACATGAGAAACAGGCACACCACCCCTGTCTTACATCCCCAGCCCAAGAACTCTTAACCTCTACAAAAAATTACCCGGAGACTCTCAAAAAGTCCTCACCAATAGTGGCACATAGATAGCAAAGGAGCTCTGGAGAGGACACTCTATTCATATGTCATCAGGAAAATGCAAATTAAAACAGCAAGGAAAGAGACCGCAGATCACTGTAATGGGCCAAATGCAGAATGCTGGTCTTCCCATTCAGGAGCATTAGGAATATTCACGTCTCCAAAGAAAAAGAGCCGGGTGTGGCGGCGCACGCCTTTAATCCCAGCACTTGGGAGGCAGGTGGATCTTTGTGAGTTCAAGGCCAGCCTGGTCTACATAGAGAGGTCCAGGCAGTTGGGGCTACAGGGAGACCCTGTGTCAAAAAGATAAAAAAAAAAAAAAAGAAAGAAATGCTCATTCCTTGCTCATAGGAATGCAAAACGCCATGATCACTGCAAGATAATTTGTTAGATTTTTCTTTTTTTTTCCAGATTTATTTTTATTATGTTAAATTACATGTTTGTGTGTAAGTATGTGCACATGAGTGCGATGCTCTCGGAGGCCAGAGACTTTGGAGCTAGCATCAAAGGCAGTTGTGAACTACCTGACATGGGTGCTGGAAACCAAACTCAGATCTCCTACAAAAGCAGCAAGTGACATCTCTCCGGGCCTAATAGTGCAGGTTTTTTAAAAATTACTTATTTATTTATTATTATTATTATTTTTTTATGTGCATGAGTGAACTGTCTGCATGTAGGTTGGTGCACCCATGTCGTGCAATGCTGTGGAGGTCAGAAGAGGGTGTCAGCTTCCCCTGGAACTTGAGTTAAAGACGGTTCTTAGTAACCATGTGGGTGCTGGGACTCGAACCCAGGTCCTCTGCAAGAGCAGTTGGTGTTCTTAACTGCTGAGCCATCTCTCCAGCCCCAATAGTGCAAGTTTTTAGCAAGAGTAAATCATGCATTCGTAAGAATAACAATCATGTTCTTTTTGTATTTATTGAAAGGAACTGAAAACTTTTGTCCACATAAATCTTGAGTTTGGATGAGTTGTTTAGCTAATTTATTTGTATTGCTCAAGGTTGGAGGTAGCCAAGATATTCTTCAGTAGGTGAATAGATAAACTGATAAGCCCAGATAATGAAATATTTTTTTTTATTATTATTTATTTATTTTTGTATGTGTATGAATGTACTGTCTGCATGCAGGTCTGTGCACCCGTGTCGTGCAATGCCGCGGAGGTCAGAAGAGGGTCTCGGATTCCCCTGGAACTGGAGTTCTCCTGGAATTGGAGTTACAGACGGTTCTTAGCCGCCATGTGGGTGCTGGGGATCGAACCCGGGTCCTCTGCAAGAGCGTCGGTGCTCTTAACCGCTAGGCTATCTCTCCAGCCCCCAGATAATGAAATATTATACAGTGTTGAAAATACATGAGCTGCCAGACAACAATAAGAGAGACCTTAACTACGTATTACCAAATGAATGCAGCTAACCTGGAATGACTGTGGGTCTAACTGAATGACATGGGAGAAGTAAAACTATGGAGACAGCAAAGAGATCATACTACTAGAGATTCAAGATGGTTAGTTTAGTAGGTGGAGCTCAGAAGAGTTTTAGGGTAGGGAAAACGGACCAAATGATACTGGAATACTGGACACACATCACTTTACAGTTATGAGAACACAGGACATACAGACCTACTGCACAGATGGACTTGGGTGATAGTGTGGTGTCAATATGGCTCATCAGTTGTAACAAATAGACCATTCTAGTAGACATTGCAGATAATAGGGAGGTTGTGTGTATGCTGGGAGTGGGGGTCTTCTGTGGACTCTGTACATTATTATCAATTTTGCCGTGAACCTAAAATTGATGGAAAAAATATTAAAAAGTCTTATATCCTGGGTACTTTTTTTTTTTTTTTTTTTTTTTTTTTTTTTGTCTTTTCAAGAAGGGTCTCCCTGTAGCCCCAGATGTCCTGGAACTCACTCTGTAGACCAGGCTGGCCTTGAACTCACAAAGATCCGCCTGCCTCTGCCTCCTGAGTGCTAGGATAAAGGCATGTACCACCTGCCTGGCTCCTTTTTTTTGTCTTTTCAAGAAGGGTCTCCCTGTAGCCCCAGATGTCCTGGAACTCACTCTGTAGACCAGGCTGGCCTTGAACTCACAAAGATCCGCCTGCCTCTGCCTCCTGAGTGCTAGGATTAAAGGCATGTACCACCATGCCTGGCTTATCCTCGGTACTTTTAACCTCTTATTCTAACTGAATTGTTGTTGCTCTTATATATTGTTGGGAACACAAAAATGATGGCAGAACTAGTTAAGATTAAGCAAAATAAAAAGAACTTTAGATTATTATGAAACTGGCTGTCTTCTTTCCTTCAAATGCCTTTAGTAAAACTTCCCAGAGAGTTGTTAAGTTCATCTTTCTCACTTAGGGATATTTAGACTAATGCAAGATCTACTAGCAACTTTTTCTCACTCATTAAATTTTTCAAAGCTTCCAAGTCTAATCCTTATGCTGAGAATTTCAATGTAGTCCAAATCAACTTTGTAGCATATTAGTTATGCCTCAGTCAAGGAAGTAGAAGCACTTTTATGAATGAATACATTCGAATCTCTGCCATCTGTCTAGCTATTTATCTATTTTATATTTTGCTGTAGAAATCTGTACTTCATTTGTAGTACATTTTGGTGTTGGGAATGATGAACAGAGATCCAGCTTTAAATACTAAGTTTTAAAATATTAAGACAGTAGTACTTTCTTCCACCTACTGTAAGACCAAATGGTTTTGGTATGGTGCCAGCGGCAGGCAGAATCAAAGCATTGTGGCTTTATAGCAATCTGTGATAATCTCAGTTGGAGCCGCACCCTCCACTTCTTTTCGTATGAAGGGCTCCTATTCATCCTCTTTTAATGTCTTCTCTCTTTTAAGAGGAGAATTGTGTGCAGAAGTTTCACTGGGTAATTCCTGTATAAAGGAGATCTTTAATGGAAAGACCATGGAAGCACTGGGCACAGAAAAATTAATGTAATATGGTGTCAGGTAATTTTTTCATGAAGTCTTGGAATTATGGTCACTCTTTAGATGTGTCCAAACTAGGCAAGGGGATAGGGTTTTTAAAATCTCCATCAGCCTGTCATTGTCCCTGATAGAGGAGTAACTTTGAATGGGGCAGTTCCCAGTGCTAAGACAATTTCCAGTAATGGTCTCTGCTGTGCTCTGTCAGGGAATGGTATTCCCAGCAGCTGTGAGATTTGTGGTCAGCCTGAACCTCTCTGGGTGGGCCACTGCAGTATCCACTACACCACCAGACAGATATCAGTTGCTGATTAATTTTATTGTCATTATTTCCTTTTGTCCTGAGGCAGTTCCACTCTGGAGCCTCCTCTCTGCCTGGGTTCTAAGATTTTAGTAGGAATTTATGGAGCCACTATTTAATTTTAGCTACATTAAGATTTGCAGTCAGTTTGAAAGCTGTTTCTTCATCTCTGATGGTCTAAAAAGAAATAAAATGAAAATGTTGGATATTTGATTTCTCTTGTCCATGATGCCTTATCTATCAAATAAAATTATTCCAAAAACCAAGTAGCAGGGGCCAAGTGGGAAGGTAGTTTTCAGAAATCTGCCAGATGTTGATGTAGCTTAATTAGTGATCTTGCTTCTGAACATCTTCCATGCAGAAGTCAAGAGCTTCATGAAGTGGCATAAGTAGTACAAGGCAAATACACTGTCCCCAAAGAGTCTGCCAATTTATTAGAAATTGGAAATCAACTTGACCAGCTATAAATGACAGAAAAAGAAACCAAATTGGTCAAGAGAAATATGAATTATTGGCTTAATGTTACTGAAGAGCCCATGGTTGGCTGGACATAGAGTTTCAGCCACTGTAGTCTGTATCAACCATCTCTCCATCTATGCCCTGGGCTGCTATCTGTGCCAGCTTTAACTTCTGACAAGCGCTCTCATGATGACTGAGATTCTTGCCAGCTCACTTCTTCATCCATGGAATACTCAAGATGCATGGCTCTTTTTCATGAGTAATTTCTAGACATCTGGGTCCGAATCTCATTGGCTAAAGGATAGACCATAGTGATGGGTTGTCTGGGTCTCTGGGTCACCATTGAAGCACACAATCTACCTATGTGAGCTAGGAGTCAAAAAGGGTGATTTCTATCAGTTGAAATAATTGGGGCATCAATTTCAAATAACAAAAAAGAAAAATATCAAGAAATGAAAAGGACAAATGATTTCTGGTCGTATACTTAGATTATTATTTAATTGGTAGTGACTGAATATCTCCTATATCCTAGCAACTGTATTAACTGCTCAAGTGGTGAACAAGAAAAAAAATTTCTGCCCTCAAAGAACTTTAATTCTATTGGGGCAGAAACAAGATCTTAAGTGGTAATTATGTAAAGGATGTCAGTTATCAATGAATTATTTCTCTGAATCTTTCCTGCTGTAGATACAGGAGCAAAATCCAGTGACTATCTTGCTTTTGTCAGTTCACAGAATGTTAATCTTCCACAACAGATACAGAACAAGCTAACAGAACCAGGACAGAGGGTCCCTTTTAAAGGCTCAGGGTTCTGGGGCTGGAGAGATGGCTCAGTGGTTAAGAGCGCTGACTGCTCTTGCAGAGGACCCAGGTTTGATTCCCAGCACCCACATGGCAGCTAAGAACTGTCTTTAACTCCAGTTCCAGGGGAATCTGACGCCCTCTTCTGACCTCAATGGCATTGCACAACACGGGTGCACCAACGTACATGCACACAGTACACTCATACACATTAAAAAATAAATAAATAAAGGCTCAGGGTTCTATTTTCAAAATTCATCAAGGAAGCTCAGCATGCTATGCAGGCAAGCTAAAACTCTGCTCTTACTTCATGTTATTCCCCACTAGGGCTACCTACCACACTGCAAGATTGCTCTCCCCGCCCCCCACCCCCCAGCCACAGTAGGTTGGACTGCTCAGAACCTAAGTCATGATGGACCAGTTATAGAGACCAGAACCAATTATCTAGCATCTTACAGGGAAAGCAGACTCCTGCTAAAGACCAGTGGTAGCCTCTACCTGTCAGCAAGTTTGTTTCTTACCACCAGACTGCATATGGCTGACAGCCATGTCTTCTATGAAGAGGTGAGTCTTGGGGTTGGGAGAGGTAAGCGCCTTGGCCTTCATGCCTTCATTCTGCACTCTTGCTCCATAAAGTGGTGGCAGTTATCCTTCCATATAGAGCTACCTTAAGGTGCTTTTCTACTTTTCTCATTAGTTAACCATCTCTCACCAGTTAATACTTTTTCATATTAAAATCTTGCTGATCAAATAGCATTTGTACACTGACTGGTATACATATTTTGCAATGGTTAAATTAGCAAGGGAAAAAAATTAGTCCTATACAGGGATAGGGACCCTCTGTAGATACAGCAGTAACAGAATAATTCTGATGCCCAAATAGAGTAGGAATATGAAAGTAGTAGGAAGGAATATTCCAGATGGAACACATAGTATATAAAGATCCTGGGGTTGAAATAAGGTGGCATGGGCAGTGAAGGGCAGGGACCAGAGCTGACAAGGGCTGAGTGAGTGAGGGGGAAAGTTGTTAGAAAGGAAGTCAGGAAGGCAACCGTCAGATCAGGCATGTCCTGCTAGGTCATTGGAAGGAGTTTGGATTCTATTCTTGAAATAATAGAACGCCGTTGGTCTTTGGATAGAGAAACAATATGACCTAATCAGTACTTTCAAGAATCTTCTTTAATTTCTGTGTGAAAGAATCAACTGTGGCAAGTAATGAGGTTATTTAAATATTCAATGCAGTGCATGCCTTTAAACCTAGCACTCGGGAGGCAGAGGCAGGCAGATCCCTGTGAGTTCAAGGCCAGCCTGGTCTACAGAGTGAGCTCCAGGCCAGCTGGGACTTAAAGGGAGACCCTGTCTCAAAAATACCAAAAATAAATAAATAAATAAATATTCAGTGCAGAACAGATATTTGACTTAAATGTAGCGGTTGGAGTGGTATAAAGTGGTCATTTTCTGATGCATTTGAATGGAACTGAAGAAATCTCCTAATAGATTGGAGAAAAAAAATGCCTCTAACTGAATGGGAAGTATCATGTTTGGGGATTCTTGAGGGTTAGATATTAATTTTGGGAGCATTTTAACAAACACTATATTTGAAAACCTTATTAAAATTCTTTTTAAAACATTTAATTAAAGTTCTGCAAATTTTATGCATTGATCATATTTATATCTGCACTCTCCTAATCACCTCTCCCATCAGGTTTCATGCATTATGCCATATATGTAAAGTCTTATTAAGCCAAGTTTGTATTCCCAAATGTCCCCAAATGTCTGTAGATATGGATCCATCTATTGGAGCCTGGTCAACCTATCTAAAATTACTACCTTAAACAAGACCAACTCTCTCTCTTTCAGTAGTTATTACTGGTTGCTGATAGTTCCTCCTGCTGAGGTTAGGGCTTCTTACCCAATTTCTCCCTTCTATGTTAGATTTTTGTCTAGTTTGAGCTTGCTATAAGTTCATATAAGCAATTTCCCAGCCATCTGGAAAACTATTTCCTTGTGGTCATCCACCACCCTTGCCTCATAGAGTCTTTTTTTTTAAATTTAATTAAAAAAAAAATTTTTGTATGTGTATGAATGTACTGTCTGCTTGTAGGTTTGTGTACCCATGTCATGCAGTGCCATGGAGGTCAGAAGAGGGTCTCAGATTTCCCTGGAACTGGAGTTCTCCTGGAATTAGAGTTACAGATGGTTCTTAACTGCCATGTGGGTGCTGGGGATCAAACCCGGGTCCTCTGCAAGAGCAGTCGGTGCTCTTAACCGCTAGGCTATCTCTCCAGCCACAACCTCATAGAGTCTTTACGCTTCCTTTTCCACAATGGTCCCTGAACCCTGGGTGACAGAGGTTTGATATAGATGTTCTACTCAAGGACAGCCACTCTGCAGTTTCTTATTCTCGGCACTTTGGTCAGTTGTTTTCTGCATTAATTACTATCTGTTACAGGAGGAAGTGTGATTTGAGAGATGCATTAGTGCTCCCTTTGCCCCCTGCTCTCTGAATCTTAGGTGTAGAGGTTGCATCGTAGATGTATCACATAGGCCTGGAATTCTCAATGGAGATACTGAATAGGAAGTTTGGTGGATGAGTTGATACTGGAGCTGTTTACTTGAGGTGGTTAGTGCAGGATAGTAATGCTATTAGAGGGCATCAATAATGTGATGAGCGTAAGTAGATAAGGGCAGCCTGAGGATGGAGCCCTAGATCATTTGGCTATTTGGAGACTGACTACATGAAGAGGCATCAGCAAAGAGATGGATGAGAGAACCCAAATGAGCTAAGAAGAGAAGCAGAAGAAAGTGATGGGGGCTGGAGAGATGGCTCAGAGCTACAGGGGGCATACTACTTTTATAGAGGACCCTCCCTCATTTGGATCCTAGTACCCATATTGGGTGGTTCACAACTACCTGAAATTGCAGCTGGCAGGGGGGGGGCTCTGACATCCTCTTTTCCCCTCTGTGAGCATTGCACTTGTGTCCATACACTTACACATGCAGACACAAAAATTTTTAAGTGATGTCCCAAAAGTGAAGAGGGCATTTTGAGAAGATGATAAAAATATTATGGATCAATTGTTCCTGATGGAGTTAAATAGGACTTGAGATTTGATCCCCAAATCTAACAATATGGAGGTCAGTGGTGACCGTGGTGACCATGGCAAAACTGTTTCAATGGAGCGATAGGGACAGAACCTTTATGGACTGAGTTTAAAAAGGACGTGAGGATAGGAAGTAGAAACAGTACCTTCACAAGCATATTGTTACAATGGGAAGTGGTGAAAGGAGGTGATTACTGGATAGATATGTTTAATCAAGACAGATTTTGCCAGTGTATTTGCATGCTAATGGCATTACTGTTCTATTTAGAGAAAAACAAAAGATGCAGAAAAGAGATTAAATGTGTGAGAGAGGTGAGGGAGGTGTAGGCAAATCAGGGCACAGCTGTTGGACATGACTGTTGACTGTTACAGAAATAGTTCATCTGCAGACGTAGCAAATGACATGCAGGGAAAACAAGAAGCTGCTTTGTGTGAGGAATGTGGAGGAGAAACAGAGTAAGGTTTTAGGCTTTATGGAAACATCAACAGGGAGGGGAGATAAGAATGCATGATTGATGTAACCTCAGTAACACGTGTCTTGAAGAAATTAGACTTATAAGGAAAAAAAATCTGTGTATGTGTGCGAGTGTGTAGAGATGATGTTCTTCGGAATGTGAAAGAAAGATGGAAACACCATCTAAGAGGAAACCTGAGTGGTGAGCAATGTGGATATCAGGGAATGAGTTTCCCAACAGGGCGAAGTAGGAAAACAAGGGCTTTCAAGTCCAAATGTGTGTGGGACATGGAAGTACCAGAGAGAAGGCCAGTCAGTTGGTGAGCTAGGTGGTCAGGTGAGAGACGGCCTTTTAGAACTTGACAGGGAGTTTAGATGTTATTAAAATGGCACTGGGAAACTACTGGTGGCATTATAGGACAAGCACAAAGTCAGATGTGTTATATTTGAAAATAATATTTTGAAGCTGGGCGTGGTGGTGCATGCCTTTAATCCTAGCACTTGGGAGGCAGAGGCAGATGGATCTCTGTGAGTTCAAGGCCAGCCTGGTCTACAGAGTGAGTTCCAGAACAGCCAGAGCTATAGGGAGACCCTGTCTCAAAAAGACCGGAAAAAAAAAAGAAATTTTGTTATTCAAATGATGGATTCAGTGAAGAGGAGAAGCTGCAGGGAAAGCTGGTAAGAGTTCATCAGTCCACATGAGAGGTGTTAGCAACTTGACCTTGGAGTCAGGATGAAGGTTCAGTAGAGCAAGAAAGGCCTCCTGATGGAAGATATGAGTGAAGGGGAAAAGTGAAGAGTGGAGAGGAAGAATTCAGAATGGACGGAACATGTCACTCAGAGAGAGGGAAATGATGCCAGGGACACATGGAAGGTGGGGTCGTGAAGCAGACGGTGGACAGACGTCATAACATGCTGGACGGACTGAGTCGGGGGTGTTTCCTACTATTAAACAGCAGGTGCTGGGCTTGGAATGATGACTCAGAGATTGAGAGTGCTTGCTGCTCTTCCAGAGAATCTGAGTTTAGTTCCCAGCACCCATGCCAGGAGGCTCACAACTGCCTATAACTCAATCCAGGGGACTCAACACCCTCTTCTGGCCACCACAGGCGCCTATAGGCATGTAGCATATGCCCACAGATACACAAACACATAAATAAAAATGAATCTTAAAAACAAAACAAACATAACAAAAAATAGCAAATGTTGAATAGACGGTCAGACTTGTCAGTATGGAGCCTAGGAAACTGATCTAGTTGAAAATATATATACTTGGGAGGCAGAGGCAGGCGGATCTTTGTGAGTTCAAGGCCAGCCTGGTCTACAATGCGAGTTCCAGGACAGCTGGGGCTACAGGGAGACCCTGTCTCAAAAAGGCCAAAAAAAAAATATATATATATATATATATATGTGTGTGTGTGTGTGTGTGTGTGTGTGTGTGTGTGTACTCCTTCTGCCGTACCTGCTGGCACAGGCCTTTAATCCCAGCACCTGGGAGGCAGAGGCAGGTGGATCTCTGTGAGTTCAAGACCTGCCTGGTCTATATAGTGAGTTCCAGGACAGCTGAGGCTACAGGGAGGCCCTCTCTCAAAAAAAAAAAAAAAATATGTACTCCATTTGAAGCTATGAAACATGATTAGATTGCCTAGGGATCAGGGTTTGATATAGAATAGGACAGAGCCCTTAGGGACACTAACATTTAGAACAGGCAGAAAAAAGATTCCAGAAAAGGGGATAGAAAAGTAATCACTGTTGAAATCACAGAAAATAAAGCACTAGTGAAGGTAAGAGAGAGAAAACTGTGTTTCAGGAAGAAAGACTATGCTCAGCCATGTCCTCTGGGAACCAGCTACAAAGAAGACTGGAAATTGAAGAATGCTTTTCTAAGACGACTTTGAAAAGAGAAGTTTCAGTGGTGTGCTGGGAAAAATAGTACTATGTTAAGCTGGAGATGAGAGAGAGAGAGAGAGAGAGAGAGAGAGAGAGAGAGAGAGAGAGAGAGAGAGAGATTTGTTCAGTTCAGCAGCACACAGCTAAGATATCAGCATTGTCTAAGCCCATGCTTTTTCTGTCTATATGCCAGGCTCTGCTGTTTAGATTCTGCAGCTTGTACATGTTGAGAACAGACAGCATCGCCCACACTGTATCTGCACACTCCATAGGACATGATGTGCCTGCTGTCATTGCTCTGATCTCCAGGGATCTAACACACGTTTTGCCACAGAAACCATTAGATTTATCATCTATCTACATAAAGTAGGACATGACAGCAAATAGCCTATGTCTTTTTAGACTAGAATGTGGAGAATATGAAGTTAAGTTCGTTGAGGATGGAAAATTTCAACTTTTTTTTTTTGTCTTTTTGAGACAAGGTCTCTCTGTAGCTCTGGCTGTCCTGGAACTCACTCTGTAGACCAGGCTGGCCTTGAACTCACAGACATCCGCCTGCCTCTGCCTCCCAAGTGCTAGGATTAAAGACATGTGCCACCATGCCTGGCAGAAAATTTCAACTTTTATTTCATCATCTAGTCAAGGGACAGGGTCAAACACGATCTCTACATCAGATGCTTAAAACAATGGAACTTTTTTTTCTCTCCTTAAGAATGATAAAAGTTGTCTATTTACAAACTCTCTGTAATTTTCTAGGTCTCATAGCACTCTTTTCCATAGCTGATGCAGGTTCACATTAAAGCATGCTCATGGGCTAGACCAGTTAGAATCCATCCATAGTCACTTGTCATTTGTAATTGTATTTTGAATTTCTTTATTATTGTCTAACTTTAAATTTTTAAATTTTTTATTTTTATTTTTTTTTATTTCTGTATGTGTATGAATGTACTGTCTGCATGTAGGTCTGTGCACCTGTGTCGTGCAATGCCGCGGAGGTCAGAAGAGGGTGTCGGATTCCCCTGGAACTGGAGTTCTCCTGGAATTGGAGTTTCAGACGGCTCTCGGCCGCCATGTGGGTGCTGGGGATTGAACCCGGGTCCTCTGTAAGAGCGGTCGGCACTCTTAACCACTAGGCCATCTCTCCAGCCCTATTGTCGAACTTTTAAATCAATGCTCTATGTGCCTGTTTTCTGAGATAAGTTTTCTTCTTTTAAAATATTAATTTGAGGGCTGGAGAGATAGCCTAGTGGTTAAGAGCACCGACTGCTCTTACAGAGGACCCGGGTTCAATCCCCAGCACCCACATGGTGGCTAAGAACCATCTGTAACTCCAATTCCAGGAGAACTCCAGTTCCAGGGGAATCTGACACCCTCTTCTGACCTCCGCGGCATTGCACGACACAGGTGCACAGACCTACATGCAGACAGTACACTCATAGGCATACAAAAATAAATAAAAATAAGAAAAATAAAAAAAATAAAAAAAATATTAATTTGAAAACTTATGGCTTAAAACATTCCATCCTTTCACATTATTTGGCTGCATGTAGATGACCTTGAATTTGTCAGGGATCCTCAGCTGTGGTGCAGTATTGACCACGTTACTGCTCTGCCTCCTGAAACACTGGTGTTAGTGAGTCTCATTGCTGCTCTTTGCTGTGTGACAGAGGAGTGCCTGTCAGCCCGCTTCCACACTTCCAGTCTCAGAGCTGAGTTGGTAATCAGTGATTTTTTTTTTCCCAGACTATTAGGTTTTATTTTTTTGTGATGTGTCAAATATTTAAGTTGGTTTATGCTGTTTTTATTTCAGGGGTGGAGTAGCTCTTACTAATCTTACAGGAGTGTCGTGAAAAATACTTAGCTAATGTTCACAAATACTTTGAAGATTATACACCCAGTGTAAATGCTCATTATTGTTTTACGCACACCAAGAGCCGTGCTGGGCAGGTGAGTATGTTTCCCAGAGATGAAAGGATTATGTAACATAGAAAACTGTAGTTTAGTGTTCTAAAGTTGGCAAACAAGTTTCTCCGGATTGCCTACGTGGGAATTTTTCTCATCAGAACACAAGTGTCCCCAGGCCTGGGATAAAGTCATTTATCCAAACTCTTCTAGTCAAGATGAGCATCATCTCATGACACTGACCATGAGACAGCTGAGGAGTTTCTTAGGTAGAGATGAAGTTAAGGAGAAGGATAGTTTCGAGATCTCTCTGAGAAGCTAGTGCTGTTGAAGGGTTCTCCCAGCCCAGTTACCAGTTAGGGGTGTGTGTGTGTGTGTGTGTGTGTGTGTGTGTGTGTGTGTGTGTGTGTGTTTGTCCTCTCTCTTACTCATGCAAAATCAAATTCAACATGCTCAGCATGTCCATAGCTGAGGTTAGGGTCATGGTATATTATTTGCAGATCTGGCCATACGTATTTTAATTTTGGACACAGCTGCACGATTTTAACCAGTAAAGTTTTCTGGTGAAACTGAAAATATGCAGCATTAAAAGGGTGCTCAGCAAGCTTCCAAGGAATCGACATCAGAAAGATTTATCTGCTTACTCTGATGTTTCATATTTATATATTGTAAACAATGTAAATACCCAATAACAAGGGATTGATGAAGCAAGTTTTGTTTTAAACATAAAAAATAAAGCAATTAACAATGTTTTAGGTAGTTGTCTATTAACAAGAGATTTCCAAAGTACATTAAGTTGAAAAAAAAATCTAGTTAATTGAGGTGTATTTATTCTCCATTTCCTTATTTCTTTGCAATAAATATTTATTATAACATCAACAATTTATTGTTAAAAAGAAAACACAGGAGTTGAAGAGATGTCTTAGATTTTAAGAGTACTGGCTGATTTTGCAGAGGACCGGGGTTTGATTCCTAACACCTACATGGGGGTTAACAATAGTCTGTAACTCCAGGTCCAGAGGAATCCAACACCTTCTTCTGACCTCTATGAGCATTGAATGACATGGGCACACCTACATGCATGTAGGCAATATACTAATACACATAAAATAAAAATAAAATAAAAACACAAGTAGTATATGTGAAAAAAAATGAAAACATTCCTCAGTATTCAAGAGGAAGAGTAAACACAGGATAACAAGCCTTGAGATTTCTATAAATCCATTGGAAATATCAAAAATATACATAAGGGACAAATGAGCAAAGAGTTTCATCATCTCACACTTTGTCCTGATTCTCAGTTGATAAATTTTTTCTAAATCTTTGGTCACCTGTTTTCTTCTGCTGGTCTCCATGGGAGACTTTCCTTGGGTTCCTGGGCAGAAGCCAATATGGCCTTTCCCTGTTACTAGGTCCAGAGCTTCATATCTTTCACTTAAACCAAGGGTTGAGATACTTCAGCTCTACTCTACACTCACTTAAGTACAGACCTGGAAGCAGTGTTCTGAAAGCAAAGCCTTGAGACAAGAGCCACTGGATGCCATTACCCCTCTTTCCCTGGTGGTAGCACCATGAGATACTGTTGCTCATGTACCTCTCTCAAGACTTCAGGACAAGGACAACCAACTGGCAGCACTCCCAACATGCCGAAGCTAAACTCAGTGTGTGCCACATGAAGACAAAGAAACACTATTTCAAAGGAGTTGTTTACTCGGTCTCATGGAGAATAACTATTCACAGAATAGTTTCTATATCTTGGTCAGTAGACATTATATTATTGAATATTCCAAATGATGTCTCCATTTTTAATTGGAGGAACTTTGGAGGACTAGAGAGATGGAGAAGCATACTCAAGATGGCAGAGCTTTAGTATGTCTATCAATAAATGAGTTGTTCCTCACACCACTGACTCGGCATGGTCTTTAAACTTGATCTGCAGAAGAATTTTTAGGGATGGTTCCTGCATTAAAGAATTTATGAGTGATTGGCCTGCCCGATAGCTCACTGGGTAAGGGTGCTTGCTGCCTGACCACCAGAGTGTAATATCCAGGAGCCATGGTAGAAGGAGAGAGTTGTGGCACATGCTCCTACACGATAAATAAATGTAAAGAACCCCTCCCCCCAAAATTATAGCCAGGCTAGCCATAACAAAGACGTATAAAACATTTTGAAGGTGGAATACTAAATTAAATGACACAGACTGGAATGACAATCAAATATAGATCCAAAAAGGGCATTGAAGAAAGCTGAAGGGATGGGAAGAGCAAGTGCTGCTGCCGGGCTGAAGCTGGAGATGAGGAACACAGCACAGCTAAGATGGGGAGGAGGACAGACAGACAGCTAAGATGGAGAGGACAGACAGACAGCACAGCTAAGATGGGGAGGAGGACAGACAGACAGACAGCTAAGATGGAGAGGAGGACAGACAGACAGCACAGCTAAGATGGGGAGGAGGACAGACGGCACAGCTAAGATGGGGAGGAGGACAGACAGACAGCACAGCTAAGATGGGGAGGAGGACAGACAGACAGCTAAGATGGAGAGGAGGACAGACAGACAGCACAGCTAAGATGGAGAGGAGGACAGACAGACAGCTAAGATGGAGAGGAGGACAGACAGACAGCTAAGACTACATGGGAGAAACTGCCAGTGCTGAAACTTGGTAAGCTTCATTACTGGGATGCAAAAAGCTTCAAACTTTCTTCTCAAAAAGAAACAGACGAATTTGTGGTGTGAGAAGAAGGAACCATTCAAGCCTTCTGAGCAGGAACAGGGCGTGTTAATCCAGAGAGCCAAATAAGATTCTTGGAGGAAAATGTGAAGACAGTTTAGCTCTGGTATTAGAGTCATGAAACACTGTAATATTTTACTTGGTAGATGTTTAAAGAATTGTGTGTTTGTAAACTAAACACACATACTATTGTGATGCAGCAATTATGGGCTGGCACACGAATTTTCATTTCCAGCAAATAAAGGTTAGAATGCTTTAGAGTCATCTGGTCTAAAGATGTAGGCTCTTACAGCAGTAACAAAGCATATATTTAATACTTACTAGATGCTGGGCACTGTGCCAAGGTCTCTATTTTCTTATTTTACTTTCCTATCGTAGTGATAGGAATTGAACACAAGGCCTTATGTCTGCCCGGCAAGCATTCTGCTACTGAGCTACATCTCCACCAAGCTCTTTAAATGCCATTATTCCTCATGTTGCTTTCATTATCTCCCATTTGCACTTGAAGAAACTAATGGTGAGAGAGGTTCAGAAAATTCTCCAAGTTCAGTGCTTAGTAAACAGAACCTGACCCTGACAGGTCTGATTCCTTGGTGGGAGTACATCCCTCCTAGCTGTTTTGGAGTTGGCCTCCCAGATGCCTATGAGGGTCCCAGTTACCTGAGATGCAAGATTCACGCTTAGTCTTGAAAAGCATCTGTGTCAGTTAGTTCAAATGTAAGACCTTCTCCATCTCTGAGGACCCTAGGCATCTTTGCATCACTGCTACCTGACAAATTCCCCAGTTAAGTTGATTTGGTGTTGAGGGAATTTAATTCAGAGTAATTTTCCATCATTCATATACTAGACTGAAATTAAATAATGAAATTTGCCAACTCAGTTAGGCTGACATCCCTTTCCATGATTAAAAAAAAAAAATAGGCCTCCACATGAGAAGAAGTTAAAAAAATATAAAATGGAAAGCAGCAAAACTTCTATGAAAATCAATTTTCTCATGGGGAAATCGTATTGGACTAATAAACAGCGACAAAAAAACGGAGCATTTTTTTTTCTTCCCTACTAAGAACTATCAAGTCATTTAGCCAGCAAGTTTCAGTTCGGTAGATTTTGCTTCCAGGGTCATAGCGTCCTGGTGCAAATTGAGGGGTTCCTGGAGAGATTTCTCAATCAAGTGGAATAGAACAGCACATTTATAATTACAGGTGCTTGCAATTTCAGCAATTAGGAATTCCTTTCTTTCTTCAAATAAAGGCTTTGGGGGTTTTATGAGTTACTTATTAAAATGCAAATCCTCAAGGGAGGCGAAAGAGCATGGATTCTTTGCTGAAGAAGATTCAATTTCATTCAGTTCATTTTGGTTCATTTGACTTCTATTTAATTTATTTGAGCCCCTACTAAGTGCAAAACTCTTTGCTACATCTTCACCAGGGGAAGAAAATATGAATCAGGTAAGCTTCAGTTTTGTAAGCTTCTTATAGGGACAGACAGTCAATGTCCTGGGCTTTGTGGGCTGTGCAGTCTCAGCAAAATGGGTAAATTCCAGGTTCAGAAAGTGATTGAGGAAGAAAGTTGTTGTCAACTTCTGTGTGAACACACACACACACACACACGCATATGCATGTCCACATGTATGTATACATACACATACCACATACATATACACAGTACTCTAAAGAAGTAAGAAACTACTATATTTATAGGAAGTTAAGCTATTAATTATAAGTTCTTCAAAATATAAAGAGAGCATGCATCTACTTGAACCTGAAAAATATTGCAGCTCCCTTCCCTGAAGTTGACTCAGACTTGTAATACCAGTATGCAGATGTTGCCTGCATGAATTTCCAAGAATGGCCACAGCAAAATACATAACCTGTGTGACCCTCAATAAGAAGAATGTATTTAGTCCCAGAGGTTGGAAAGAAGCCCAAATCAAGAGATAGACAGGAATCTAATTGCTCTGCAAGTTCCAGGGAAGAATCAGTTCCACCCCCTACTCATCCTGCTGTTAGGTGCTGGCAATCCTTTCTCTTCCTTGCCTTGTGAATATATCATTCCAATCTCTGTGTCTATCCTCACAATAGTTTCCTTCTCTGTGCATGGCTCATCTCTAAGGAAGACATCGACAATATCGGATTAAGAGCCCACCTTCCTCCACTATGATAACTCTGTGCCAGAAGTTTGCAGTGAGAGATCACTGAGCCAGAATGTAGTTTGTAGTCAAAGGCTGGTGGTTGGTAGTCCATAACATGAATAGAGTATGAGGACAAAAGCTCTGCAGTTTGGGGCTAGAGAGATGGCTCAGGGGTTAAGAACACTGGCTGCTCTTGCAGAGGATTCCGATTCAGTTCCCAGCACCCACAAGCTGGCTGACAACCATCCTTAACTCCAGATCCAGGAAGCCCCATGCCCTCTCCTGGCCTCCTTGGCACTGCACACATGAGTGTGCTTATACACACGCAGACAAAAGCACTCACATACATAAAATAAAAATACATTTTTTTAAAACTTCTCATTTTAATTCTCTGCAATTCAAAAGCAATGTTTGGACAAGACCGTGTAAGTGGCTTTTATAGGGAGAAAGACACTCAGAGGGATTCTAAAATGGTGGCAAAGGAGATCAGTGATAGAACAGACAGGAATACGATGCTGCTCCCATGTGTGCCATGGTCTAAGCAGACAACCTTCCTTGGATAACCAGAGGTCAAGTTAGCTAGATCAGTTGGCTCTGCCCTAGCAAAGAGCCCTTTCAGGGATGAGGGTAGACAGGTGGGAGGTGCTATAAAAACGCTCTGATAACCAAAAGCTCAGTTTTCATTTGGAGAGTTTCTATGTGACATATTAACCTCCCTTCAACAGGAGAATGCCAATAAAGCTAGGCAGGAAGTGCGGTGACTCTTCCTCTACTGAGAATTTGAAATTAGCCAAAGCTCCTGTTGAACCTTCCAAGAGCAAAGAACTTTGTTAATTTGCTTTCTCCCTCATCCCCCTGCCCCCCGCTCCCCCCATGAATTTTTCAGAACTTTTGCTGTGTTAGTCCACTGATCATGTTCCCATGCTACCCACCCCTCCCTCCCTCAGATGTGCCTTCCCCAGGTGCATGCAGAGAAGCTGACAGATCATGGGTCATACAACTAAAACCTTAGTGAAGACTGGGATGATGTATCAGTTGCATGTGCAAATGCATGTGTGCATTTTGAAGTGGTGCTGTGTGTTTTGAGGCTCATTACTAGGCAGAATAATTTAGAATTTGGGACTCTCACCCAGATACACATTAAGAGGAGAATATGAGTTGTGAAAGATGATCAGGCCAGCCTCCCTCTTCTCTTCTCATCCCACTTATTCTACTGAGTTCAACCAAGAGTGTATTAATTGTAGGGCAATTAAAATGCTGTGGGTGAAGGGGCGAGATTAAAGGGTACAACATCAAATTAGCAGGTGTCGGTTTCAAAATGCAGGTGAGCTGTCAGCCCTGAAGCAATCAGTGAGAGAAAGAGAAGCTATTGCCAATCAATGATGCATGTTAATTTTCATTTCCTTCTGTCCTACAATTTGGATGCACACCAGCCTAAGAGAGCAGGAGACTTCTGTTCTGTCTTTGTTAGGGATTTTCCTGTAAACAGCTCTGGGTTTGAAAACAGGCAAATTTTCAATGAGAAGTGAAGTAAATATACCCTATGGTTGACTCACATCTTACACTGACTAACAGGGTAAGTGCCCATGGGCTAAACTATAAGCTGGGATATATTAAAGGAAAACCTACACATAACGTGCAGGATGACTCTCTTGTTAGAAAGATAACACTTGTTCAAACAAAAAGTCAGATTTTGATTTTTAAATTCTTTTCTAATGTCAAATAAAAAATAAATTGTTAAACACCAACATGAAAAAGATACTTGGAAAGCAAGGGAAGAAAGGAAAACAGGGAAAAGTAGGGATTTTGTAAAATGGTAGACAGTGTTTAGTGGTTCACTAGAATCTCCAGGAAATGTACTGGGAAAAGTTGAATAAGCTATCAACAAGAGGTGAGTGACAGGCAAAAATCCTTAGTCTAACAGCAAAGAAACACAGGAACCTTTACAAAGCAGGACAGGGAAAGTTTTCAGTCTTTACAGGAGGGATTAAAAGGTCTGGGGAGCCCCCCCCCCCAGGCTTCCTGTGAGAGGGCATGACCAGACTTATTCCCAAGACAGAGGGTCTCAGAAAAGTAGCACTGCACTCTCAGTAACAGACGTTTGAAGGAGGGATAAAGAATGGCAAAATGTGCCAAGGGAGCATGAGGGAAGAGACCGCAGCCTCTCTGCTCCCTGGACTAACGCAGTAACAAGATGCCCTTCTGAAAAGACCCTTGTCAGGGGCTGCTCAGGGGCCCAGACCCTTCATGAAGGACACTCTCAGGAAACTCGGAGCATGTGTCATGGCACCATATACTGCGACGTGGCCAACAGAATATCTAGGCTGTGAAGATCAAATTATGAACCAGAATTTAGCAATATTCAGCAAGGTGGAGCCCTGGTGAGAACCAAAGTCTGTCTCTGAAAGAAAACAAAAACCAAGAAAACAAAAGTCCAGTGACCTAATTCCAGATGCACAAATCCCAGTGCAAAGCCACAAGAAGCATGAAAAAAAAAAAGGCAACTTGGTCCTCCAAAAATTACTAGTCCTGCAGTAATGGCTTCCAGTACAAGTGAGTTAGATGGAGTCCCAGATAAAGAATTCAAAAGAATGATGATGGGTATGGTGAAAGAAATCAGAGAGGACAGCAAGGAACTCCTGAATGAATTCCAGAAGAGTATAAACAGTCAAATAAACTAACACTGTCAAAACAGAATACAAAAGTGGGAATTAAATATAAAAAAATAGAAGCCCAGGGCATGATGGTACACACCTTTAATCTAATCCCAGCACTTGGGAGGCAGAGGAAGGCAAATCTCTGAGTTGAGTTCAAGGTCAGCCTGGTCTACATAGCAAGCTCCAAGCCAGCTGGGACTAAAGGGAGACCCAAACCAAAAAGAAACCAAAAGAAGAAGAAGAAGAAGAAGAAGAAGAAGAAGAAGAAGAAGAAGAAGAAGAAGAAGAAGAAGGAGGAGGAGGAGGAGGAGAAGGAGGAGGAGAAGGAGAAGGAGAAGGAGGAAATAGAAATGAAAAATCAAACTGAAATATTGAACATGAAGAATTTAATGTCAAATAAGAAGCTCCCTAGAAAAATCTCACCATAGAATGATTAAAAGAGAGGAGAGGATATCAGGCCAAGGTAGAAGAACTGAAGATAAGGTAGAAGAATTTTAATTTTCAGACAATAACAAAGATTAATAAGAAAGTACAAACAATATTAAAAACCTATGGCCCATCAATCCTGGTGTGGTGGTGGATGCCTTTAGTCACAGTAATCAGGAGACAAAGGCAGGTGGATCTCTGTGAGTTTGAGGTCAGACTGGTCTACATTGTGAGCTCCAGATCAGCCAGGGCTGCATAGTGAGACCCTGTTAAGATAACAAAACCAAACAATCAAACAAAAAAACCTATGGGGCACAATGAAAAGACCAAGTGGGCATAGAAAAAGAATTTCATGCTAAAAGCATGAAAATTCTAGCAGAAAATTCCTCAAATCTAAGGAAACAGATGTCCATTGAGGTACAAGAGGTACACCAAAGAGAGAAGGCCAGAAGAGAAACTCGCCATGTCACAGTACAGTTAAAACACTAATATACTGAACAAAGAAAGTATGCAGAAAGTTGTGGAAGAGTAACACCAAGTCACACATAAAGGAAGACCCATCAGAATAATAGCAGATTTCTTAACAGAAACTTTAAAAGCCTGAAGGGATTGTAGTGATGTATTATTATTTCAAGTTCTAAAAGACCAAAGCTACCAACCCAGATCACCATATCTAGTAAAACTACACGTCGTGATTGAAGGGGAAAGAAAAACTTCCTGTGCTAAAAACAGGCTGAAGGAATTCATGATGCCAAGCCACACCTAGAGAAGATACTTACTTGAAGGAGTCCTTCACACTAAAGAAAAAGAAACACATACAGAAGGCCACAGAAAGCATGAAAGAGGCTAACACAGTAGTTCAACAAAGAGGATAGGAGAACAAGAAGCACACCGGAACCAACAAAGCAGGGATTAATAGGGAACTTTAAATAATAGCTGATCATGGTGGTCACAATTCCACTATCAAAAGACACAGACTGGAGATCTGCGATTTCCCAAGACCACCTGAAGCACAGACTTGGGGAAAAAAGTCTTTAATTTCATTTGGAAAAACAAAAGACCCCGAATAGCCAAAACAACCTTGAGTGAAAAGAGCAATACACGGCAGATCTCTATACCAGACTTCAAACTATACTCCAGGGCTATAGTCATAAAAACAGCCTGGTAGTGGCACAAAAACAGACCTGTTGACCAATGGAACAAAACCGAAGATCCAAACTTGAGCACATACAATTTCAATCACCTCATATTTGACAAGGGGGCCAAGAAGATACAATGGAGGAAAGACAGTGTCTTCAGCAAGTGGTGTTGGCAAAATTGGATCACCATTTGTAGAAGAATGAAATTAAACCCCTACCTCTCGCCCTGTACAAAAGTCAACTCCAGATGGATCAAAGACCCCAATGTGAAACCCCAAACTCTAAAGGCAATAGAAGAAAAAGTTGTCAGTAGACTACAAGACATAGGCGTAGGAAAAAACTTCCTAAATCAGACAGCAGCCGCACAAGAATTAAGGTCAACAATTGACAAATGGGACCTCATTAAACTCAAAAGCTTCTGTATATCAAAAGAAACAATCAAGGAAGTGAAGAGAAAACCCACAGAGTGGGAGGAAACCTTCACAGCAGATACATCTGACAAAGCATTGATTTCCAAAAGATATAAACTACTCAAAAAACAAAGGAGAAAGAAAACAAATGACCCACTCAATAGATGGAGCAAAGAGCTGAACAGAGATGTCACAAGTGAGGAATTAGAGATGGCTGAGAAACATCTTAAAAAGTCTTCAATATCAGTAATAATTAAGGAAATGCAAATTAAAACCACTTTAAGATATCATCTTACTTCAGTGAGACTGGTTAGGATCAAGAAAACAAATGATACCAAGTGCTGGAGAGGTTGTGGGGAAAGGGGAACACTCATCCACTGCTAATGGGAATGTAAACTCGTACAGCCACTATGGAAAGCAGTGTGGAGAACGCTTGGAAGACATGGAATGAACTTGCCACCTGACCCAGCCATACCACTCCTGGTTATGTACACACAAGACTCATCTTATTGCAGAGATACATGCATAGCCATGTTTATTGCAGCTCTCTTCACAATAGCAAGGAGCTGGAACCAACCCAAGTGCTCTTCAACTGACAAGTGGATAGAGAAAATGTGGTACATCTACACAATGGAGTTGTATGCAGCAGTAAAAAAAGATGACATCATGAGCTTTGCAGGTAAACGGATGGAGCTAGAAGATATCATGCTGAGTGAAGTAACACAGTCCCAGAGAAACAAATGATGAATGGTATCCCTCATCTGTGGATGCTAGCACCAATTACCTAATCGTATGGCAAACTGAGCAATATCAATGTTATCTGAAAACAACTGTGCTCTTATATTGTAGAATCCCTTAAAATAATAAACAAATAAAGGAAAAGGACACAGACTAACAGATTGGATTAAAAAATAGGATCTATCTAGTTGGTGCCTCCAAGAAATTCTCTTCACCTCCAAAGACAAATAAACACTAGAGTAAAACAGTGGCAAAGGTATTCTAAGCAAGTGGAAGTAGGAAGAAAGAAAGCACTGTTCTAACATCTGACAAAATAGACCTCTGACCAAAATTAGGAGAGAGAAAAAGGATCACTTTCTACCAATTAAGGGAGAAATCCATCAAGAGGGCATTAGCAATTTTAAACATATACACTCCAAACACAGGAGCAACAAATTTAATAAAATGAATTTTTTAGATATAAAGACCAGATTAATGCCAACACAATTAAAGTGGGTGAGTTCACTACTCCACCCTCCCTAATAGATAAGTCATCTCTGCAAAATAAACAGAGAAACATTAAAGTTGAATAGGGCCATAGATCAAATGCACCCAAAAGATCTTAATAGAACCTGTCATCCAAATATTACAAAATACACATTCTTTTTGTATATATATATTATATATATATACAATATTTTTATATATATATTATTTATATATATATAATATATATAATATATAATATACAATTTTTATATATATTATATATAATATATTGTATATATACATATATTATATACATATATTATAAATAAGATAGTACAGTATATAGCATATGATCATAATATTACTATGTATATAATACATATATATGACCTATAATATTATAATAACTGCGATCATATGTATATTAATTATAGTGTATAAATATATATTAACAATATGTAATTAGTAATAATATATACATAATATGTATATATGATATTAAATATATGTATATATACATATAATATATATATTATACATTATATATATATACATTATATGTATATATATATATATAGCCACATACACACACACCACACACACAAACCGCTCAGCAGTAAATCTCATTCCCACTTCCTTCAGAAAAACAAAACCTCAAACAACCAAGCAACCCAAACCAAAATCCAGTCTTTAAAGAAACCTAAGGAAGAAGTGAAATTCTTCAATAACAAAACTTTAAAACATTAAAGAAATTGAAGAAGACTCTAGGAGATGAAAATACCTCCTATGTTCATGGATTGGAAACATCAATATTGTGAAAATGGCTATAATACTAAAGTCAATCCACAAGACTCACCACCATGCACTCACCACCAGAATGCACAATGGCATTCTCCACAGAAATAGAAAAAAAATTATTAAAATTCTTATAGAAACACAAAAAATCTCAAATAGCCAAAGTAATCCTGAGCTAAAGGAATACTGCTGGAGATATCACCATCCTTACTTTCAAGTTGGATTCTGGAGCCATAGTGAGAAAAAGAACATGGCACCGGCCCTAAAACAGACAGGCTCAATAGGACAGAGCAAATGGTTCAGTCATAATACATGTAGCAGAACCACCTGGGTTTTCTTTCTTTCTTTTTTTTTTTTATAAAGACACCAAAAATATACATACGAGATGGTCCATATTTTCAACAAATAGTTTGTGGAAAATTGGATATCCACATGCAGAAGAATGAAAGTTAATCCTTCTCTCTCACTGCACAAAAAACAACTCCAAATAAATAAAAAAATCTCAATATAATACCTGAAACTCTGAAATTACTATAGGATAAAGTTTAGGAAACACTTTCAGATATATGCATAGGTAAGGACTTCCTGAATAGAACTTAACAATTAAAAAATAGAACATCAGCCGGGCATGGTGGAGCACGCCTTTAATCTTAGCACTTGTGAGGCAGAGGCAGGTGGATCTTTGTGAGTTCAAGGCCACAGGGAGACCCTGTCTCAAAAAGACAAAATAAATAAATAAATAAATAAAATAAAAAATAAAAAAATAAAAAAATAGAACATCATGAAATTGAAAAGCAGTCCTTTACAGCAAAGGAAATCATTAATCAAATGAAGCCTACAGAACTTATTAAAACCTTTCTGGTTACATATCTTGTAGAAGATTAATTTCTAGACTATACAAAGAATGAAAAAAAAAAAAAACCCTAAACACTGACAGAACAAACAATCCAATCCAAAACCGGGCAAAGGAACTGAACAGAGAGAATTCTCAAAGTAAGGAACATAAACGGCCAATAAACTTAGGGGAAAATGCTACTGACCATCGCAGAAATGACAACTGTTTTGACATTCCGTTTTATCCCAGTCAGAATGACAGTTATTAGGCAAAGAAAAATAAACAAACAACAAATGCTGGATAGGATGTAGGGAAAAGGGAACCGTCTACAGTGCTTGTGAAATGGAAACTGGTCTAGACACTGTGGAAATCAGGAGAGAGAGGTTCCTCCTGGAACTAAAAATAGACCTAGCGTATGACCCAGCTACATTGCTCCTGGTTAATTTACCAAAGCATGCCAAATCAACCCAACATGGAGATATGTGTGCACCAGTGTTTACTGTAGCACTGTTCACAGCAGCTAAGTTAGGGAATTGCCCCAGGCCTCCATCAGAGGAATGAATAAAGAAAATGTACATATACACAATGGATTTTTTCTTCAGCTGAAGAATGAGGTTATGTTGTTTTCAGGAGAGTGGATGGAATTGGAGGTCATTATAGTAAATGAATTAAACCAGCCTTGGAATGATAGTTACATGTTCTCTTTTCTTTTGGCTCCTAGATTTTGTCTAGATACAGAAAAGTATGTATGCATATGCCATGATTGTAGAAATGGAGCTTATGCCAGCCATGGTGGCGCACGCCTTCAATCCCAGCACTTGGGAGGCAGAGGCAGGTGGATCTCTATGACTTCAAGGCCAGCCTGGTCAACAGAGCAAGCTCTAGGCCAGCTGGGACTAAAGGGAGACCCTGTCTCAAAAAGACAAAAAACAAAAAGAAAGAAAAAAAAACGAAGTGGAATTGTGTAAGGGGAAGAGGGACTACTGGCATAAGGCAGAGATGGAGAGGAGGGCGTGGGTCATATGTTTAATGTTCAGTATATACATGTATGAGAATATTCTTACCTATTACAAATGAGTACCATGTACAATAATTAAGTACAATGGAAACTTTTTAAAGGAATGGAAAGAAGATCTTCAGAAGGAAACAGGATAGCAGGAGGATTATAAAAATGTTGTCAGCTAGAAGGCAGCAAGCAGCAATAGCAGAAGTATCAGCAAGAGTTTCCCATGAGCTGCAGACAGGAGGTGACCTGAGGATGGAGAGAAAGCAGGGTATGCCAAACCAGGGATGCTGCTGTCTGGAGGCCACAGAAAATGTCTCGAGGAAATCCCACCAGAGTTAAACTTTAATGATGCGAAGTAGAACTTGAAGGGCATAGTAATTTTAGAAGAAAAACAGTGGCATAAAAACATACACCTGAGCTTGGCCTGGTGAAGCAGGCCTTTAATCCCACCCATCCGGTGAAGAATCTGGCTGTAGCTCATCATTACCATTGAGGCCCTGATCCAGGCTTTACACAGTCTGGAGAAAAATAATTTATTGTGAGGAAAGGTGGCTCTTTGAGATGCTTTTGATTCTTCAATCATTTATTTATTTATTTATTTATTGTGTATGTGTGTGTATGTGTGTCTGTGTGTGTGTGTCTGTGTCTGTGTGAATGTATGCAAGTGAACATCTATATATGTATGCAGAGGTCAAAAGAGGATACAGGCACACTCAGAGCTGGAGTTACAGGTATTCCGAAGGTCACTGACTTATTATTTGGGTGCTGGATATAAACTCCTGTCTACCTGATTGCCTAGCAAGCTCTGTTAACCTCTGAGCCATCTTTTCAGCTCCCTTTCACATACTTTGGACCAAGGTATCATGAGAAGCTTTATTAAATGGCTTCTTGGATTGGAAAATAGACTGGTGAATTTGTGGAAAATCTTAATGCCAGGCTTTATTTATTAGGAAATTATCACCATGTAACATTGAAAGTTTGAGCCATGGAATTATTTAGAAGTCACAGTTGGGATTCAGGGTATTAGCAGGATTGCTGGCATAAAGGGAGAGTGGCCAATTCAGAGGTCACAGAGTTGGTTGAAGCTTGGGGGAAGAGCCATTGGCTGGCATGAGAACACAGAGCATGGGAGAGAGGTGAGTCTGAAGTGCTGGAGAGACAGAACCAGCAGTACTCGGTGCAGCCAGAGCTCGCCCCTCAATGTTCCTCTGGCCAGGTGAGAAATCCAGGGATTAGGTGTGTGCCATTTACTTTCTAAAGAAGCCAGAATTGTGTTGGAGAAAAGGACACTTGGGTGAAGGTTGGAGGCACTGTACCACCTGGAGTGGGTGAAGATCAAGTACTGAGAAGATACGGGTGCTTCATTTGGACTGGCTGTATTGGTCACCTGGAGATTTTCAATTGGGGGGATGTTAGGATGTATTCTATGTCAAAATCATTTGGGGGTAAAGTTACAGCTTGAATCACTCTTCTCTCTCAGTCTCTAACCAACAGAATCATCTTTTTCCAGAACAAAAAGGAATAGCTTCATGGTATAAAATGATATGTAAACCCCGAAGATGGGCTTCCAGAAAGAAGGTGTGGTCACGCAGAGGGGAAATTCTTGAATGATTCTGACTGAGCAAGCAGCATTAACATGACAGGTTCAAGGTTGTTGTCCTTCCAAAGACTTGCATGCAAGGTCACTCCGTGCTGCCACGTGCCACCTCAGATTTTAGGAAGACTCCAGCAACTCCCTAACTGTGCTTAGACTGTGCAATGTGACTTATGCTGATTGCTTTCTTTTCATTTTGGAACCTTACCAGTGGTAGGCAGAGGGTACCCAGGGACCCAGTCTCAAGCAGAGAACACTGGGCACTGGGTCTCGGAAGAGCTTCCCTAGTAAAGAGCTTCCTTGGTAGAAGTTAGTGTATCCATTGTATTGTATCTTCATAGGGAGAAGTTCCTTAGATTTTTTTTTTTTTTTTTGGTCTTTTTGAGACAGGGTCTCCCTGTAGACCCAGCTGTCTTGGAACTTGCTCTGTAGACCAGGCTGGCCTTGAATTCACAAAGATCCACCTGCCTCTGCCTCCTGAATGCTAGGATTAAAGGCGTGTGCCACCACACCTGGCTTAGATGTTTCTGAGCTGGTTTCTGCTGGCCCTATGCCCTTTTCTTCATTTGCTGATTAAGCTTTATGTCCTTTTGCTGTGATAAACCATAGCCATGACTATACATGTCCTTTGAATCCTAGTAAGCCTTCAAATCATGTCAAATTAGGGGGTGCCTGAGGAACCCTGACACCATGAATGAGGAAAATTTGAAAGCATCAATTTAGTAAGGAAAATAAGATTTTTGAGATGGCGTGCTTTAGATGACATACATTTTCTTCAATAACCGCAGTAAGTGGGTCTGCATGCCTTTGAAAGTAACAAGGGAGAAGATTGGAGCTGCAATTGTCTATCTGAGCTTTCTGATTATCACTAAAGCTGAGAACCAGTGACTCTGGCTTCCTTTAAAGAAGCAAAAACTTGAACACAGTGAAAAGAGCAAGCCACAAAATCTATGCCTGCTGCTTCCCATTGAGCTGCGAGTACTGTGCCTGGTGATCAGGTGCACAAGGCTCCTGTCTGTGCTCCTAACTTCCATCCCTTAATGATACTCAGTACACCAATAACATGTTCTTCAAATTTTTCTTGGGCATTCCACGCCATTCTCTAACAACCTGAATTGAGTCAGAAGGCTCTCTCCAGGCTGTCCACAGTCTTAGTTGGACCTACTTCCTATGTAGCTAGCTCCTGGGCATGCAGTCACTGTCTGTCTAGGTCCCATGAGTATAATACGTTTTGTCTTCTAGAAACTCTACTGTGTTCCCTTCATGTTGTCCTGGCTGAGGATCATGTAAAAGAACATAGAACAATGTCACTGGTGACACTCGTTTTTCCCTGTCCGATTCTAGCATAAAAATGAAAGTCTATCACAAATTGGCAACAAAATATATAGGAAGGTTACTGTGGTAATCACATGGGTTTTCCTGCATTATTTACGTTGGTCAGCTATAGCAAAATACCTAAATGCTGGACTGTGCCTGGGTGTCTCGCACAGTAGGTATTAGTTTTCTCATAGTTCTGCAGACTGGAAGGCTGAAGTCAGAATGGCTTTACTAAGGCTCTTTCCCTGGCTAGAGATCTCATTGTCTCCTATGTCCTCATGTGACCCTTCTGAGTATACTAGGGGCAGGGATGGAGAGCAGGCATCTCTGATGACTCTTCCTAGGACATGAGTTCTGTTAGACTAAGCTACGCTCTTAAAGGCTCTGTTTCTAACGCATTCACATAGCAGCGAGCATGCATGCATTAAAGCTTCGATATCTGAATTTGGGAATAGAGTTGCCCATCTTGGGAGTCCAACCACCACAATTACACACAGCACAGTTCTGTCACCAGGCACTAGACCTTGAGCCTTCTGCAGTTTTCTGCCTTCAAAAGCACTCTGAAATGTTCATCTTTTCTTTGTTTTTGTATATGTGTACATGTATGTGTATTATATATGTGTGTGTGTGTGGTGGTAATGACTTTTATCTAACCGTGTAACCAAAAAGTTACTGTTTGTAATGTAAACAAACTCACTGAGCAATATGCTTGTCTTGTGACCTAGTCCTATGACCTTAATACCCCGGGACCCTTCCTTGCTCTATACCCAAGATAGTGTATGAATGTGTGTACATGCATGTTTTACATGCCAAAGTACCAAAGTATTACAAAAGTACATTTCTTATCTCAAACACTGAGACCTAGAATACCACATATACAACTAGGTCTAGGGATCAAAGGGGAAACATTGTCTCTGATAAGATAAGGGTGGGTGGGTCTGACTTTGTGCTAGATACACTGTTTCAGTGAAGAATGAGAAAATGAGAAAAGCCCTTGCATAGGAGCACAGTCCCCAGAGAATTCTGAGGGAACAGGTGGCCAGCAGTTTGGTTCACCTCTTGGCCTTAAAAGAGATGCCTTAGCATCTGATCAGGCTGGCTTTTCTTCATAACTGTACTGTGGTGGTGTCCCACATGTAACACCATGTTTATATATGTGTGTTGTGCATATGTGTATCTGTGCTGTGCATGTGTGTTGTGTATATATATATGTATGTATATATCTCTGTGTATGTATGTATTATGTATATGTGTGCATATATGGATGTATTTTGTATATACATATATGAATGTATTTATGTATACATGTTGTTTATATACATATGTGTATATGTGTGATGTACGTATCTGTATGTTATATATATATATCTGCAATATATGTATGTATGTATTTTGGGTGTATGTATGTGTTGTAAATATACATGTAAATATGTATATTTGTGTTTTGTTGGGTGTATGGATGTGTATATATATATGTATATGTGTATGTGTATGTATTTGTGTTTCTTACCCCTGCTTCTCACAATTGATTCTTTAAAAAATTTTCTAATTATATTATTTCTATTATTTTAATTGTATGAGTGTATTGCCTGCATGTATATAAATAAACTCATGTAGTACAATGCCTGTGGAAGTCAGAAGAAGACATTGAATCCCTTGGAACTGGAGTTAAGGATGGTTGTTAGCCGCCATTTGGATGCTGGGAACAAAACCTGGGTCCTTTACAAGAGCAGCCAGGGCTCTTTACTAATCCATCTCTTCAGCCCCTCACACTTCATTCTTTTTTTTTTTCTTTTAGAGATTTATTTTATTAAAACATTTTTTATTGAAGTTTTGTGCAATTGATACAATATTTCTCCATTCCAATTTAGACTTGTTCACATTCTTTTCTTTTTGGGTGGTTGGTGGGGGGGGGGGGTTTGGTCTGGTCGGGAGACGGGTCTCCCTGGAACCAGCTGTCCTGGAACTCACGTCGTAGACCAGGCTGGCCTCGACGTTAAGATCGGCCTCGCTGCCGCTGAGTGCGAGAGGAAAGGCATGTGCCACCATGCCTGGCGACTATGCATCTCAAATTTTAACAGTAGATGTGTATACAGGTAAGAGAAATACTGAATATTGTTACATTACATAGCAAGTTGATCGAGTAATCAAATTATTTACTATGACTCAGAGTACTCAGAGAAGAAAAAAAAGAATTATTTAGCTTTGCCGTTAAACTAGAGATTGGTGCGATGGACTCCACGAAAATGAGGGCACTGACTGTTATGTAAGTGTTTTCTCTGGGGACTGTGTTACTTTCAGCTAACATAATGGCTTGGAGTTCCTACCTCTTTACCCCGTGGCAATTCGTGAATGTCGGTATCTTTTTTGTCTTGTTTTTTTATTTTTTTTTTTTGGTGTTTTTGAGGACGAGGGTCCCCTAGTCCCCAGCTGTCGGAACCACTCTTTGTAGACCAAGGCTGGCCGTGAACTCACAAAGGGTCCACCTGGCCTCTGCCTCGAGTGCTAGGATTAAGGGCCAATCGCCACGACAACCCGCGTGCTGTATGTTCCATCGCTGGTATCTTTACCACCGCTGGATGAATACCATTGGTTTATTTAGATGTAACCACATTTTTTCCTTTACTGTTTCAAGTTTTGGAAAGGGGAAAAAAACAAGCCTTTGGGTTGCTATCCACCGTCTTTGCTATTAGTGAAGGAGAGCGAAATAAGACATAAAGATGTTGCATGTATTCTCGTGATAGGTATGAGTTAGTGGGGGTATATTTACCCAGGAGTGGTATGACCTGGGTCAGGGCGTAGCCGCAGTTGTTAAAAGTCTTTTTAGGTGTTTTCACACTGCTGTCCATAGGGGTTGCATGATTTGCGAGTTCCACCAACAATGGTGGTTCCCCTTTCCTCACAAACCTCTCATAGCATTTGGTATACTTATATTTTCCCACCCCCTGTTTTTTTTTTTTTTCCCCCAGGATAATTCAATTTTTATTTTTTTTTTTTAATGTTTAACGGAATTCACAAATTTTCCCTTCATCCTTATTTAAGATTATGTAGGGCGTGCTGCTAAAAATGAGAGTACAATACGAATTCCCACATAGGCTAGTATCAGTACATTTACAGTGCAGCAAGTAAGTGGTGTGTTGATGTGCTAGAGCGCTTTAAAGATTTAACAAGTAACAACCGATAGTTGCTGAGATCCTAGGATAAACAGAAATTAATAATACATTGCTACTGTCAGCTTGCCTTTCATCTGGATTTGGTGTTAGCATCCACAAATGAGAGAAACCATTTGCCAGGTATTATTGTTTTTTTTTTTTGATTTGGGACTGGTGCTGCTACGTCGCATAGTTGTGTAGCGTACTGCTATGCTTCAGGCTCTCATCCATTCTCCTGAAAGTTCATGGATGGTCATCTTTCTTTACTGCGAAATAGATACTCCATTGTTGTAGCTGTACCACATTTTTTGTCATCCCTTGGTCTGTGAGGGGCAATTTTGGTTGGGGTCCAGCTCTCTCCACTGATGTGTGGAGGAGGCGGTACATATACTGGATATGTCAGGTATCTTTTTGGTAGGATGAGTGCTTCTGGGTATATAACCCAGTGGAGTGGTATGGCTGCGTCAGTGTTGGTCAGGGACCGTCATTGATTGAGTCCTTTATAAGGGTTTTTCATACTGCTTTCCAGTATATAGGTGTTCTACAAGTTTACACTTCCCATGACCAGCAAAGTGGATGAGTTTTTTTCCCCCTTCCTGTCACAACCTCTCAGCATTGTTTCTTTTTGTTTTCTCTTTATCTTAGGTAGTCTTATACAGGAGGTGAGATGATATCGTGAGAGTGGTTTGAATTTTTTCATTTTCCTTAATTTTAAATGATGTTGACCATTTTAAGGATGTTTTCGCTCTTTTCAATGGCTCCTCACTGGTGAGTCTCTCAATTCAGGTCGGTCTTTACTCTCATCCATTTTTGAGTAAGGTTTTTGTTTTGTTTGAGTAGTTTAAATATTCTGTGATGTGATAATGCTCCTGTCAGACTGTCAGTCACTGGTGAAGATGTCTCTCCCACTCTGTGGGTTGTCTCTTCACTTCCTTGATTGTTTCTTGTGCTGGACGAAGCTTTTGAGTTTGATGAGGCCCCACTTCTGCTGTTTCCCTGATTTCTTGTGCAGCTGCCGTCTGGTTTAAGAAGTCTTTTCTTTCCGAGGCCTATGTCTTGTAGGTTGTGGCCAACTTTTTTTTTTTTTTTTCTATTATTTTCAGGGTTTCAGGCTTCACTTGAGATCTTTGATCCACTTGGAGTTTTGTTTTTTGTATAGGGTGAGATGTAGGAGGCCTTAATTTTGTTTCTTCTACAAATCGTGATCCAATTTTGCCAGCACCATTTGCTTTAGATGCTATCCTTTCTCCATTGAGGTTTTTTTTGCCCCTTTGTCAAATATGAGGTAGCTGAAATTGTATGAGCTCAAGTTTGGATCTTCAATTTTGTTCCATTGGTTAATGGGTCTGTTTTTGTGGCAGTACCAGGCTGTCTTTATGACTATGGCCCTATAATATAGCTTGAAGTCTGGTAGAGTAATCCCCCCTATTCTAGTTTCTCTTCAATTGCTGTGACAAAACACTCTGACCAACACCATCTTGGGGAGGAAAGGGTTTATTCAGCTTACATCTCAGGAGTCGTAGTTCATCACTCAGGGAACCCAAGGCAGGAACTCAGGACAGGAACCTGGAGGTAGGAGCTGAGGCACAGGCCATGGAGAAATGCTGCCCACTGGCTTGTTTCCCTGGTCCATGCCCAGCCTGCCTTCTTATATGGTACACAGCAACTTGCCCAGGGTGGCACCACCCATAGTGGGCTGGGCCCTCCCACATTGCTCAACAATCAAGACAATACTCCACAGATGTGGCCACAGGCCAATCCAATGGAGCCAATTCCCCAATTGAGGCTCCCTCAACTCACGTGTGTCAAGTTGACACTAAAGCTATCCAGCACACCCCCTGTATTGCATTTTTCACTCAGGGTTGCTTTAGCTATTCGGGGTCTTTTGTTTCTCCATATGAATTTAAGGATTTTTTCCAAGTCTATGAAGAAGCTCATGGGGATTTTGATTGGGATGGCATTGAATCTGTATATCATTTTGGGTAAAATGGACATTTTTACTATATTAATTTTTTCAATCCATAAGCATGGGAGGTCTTTCCATCTTTTGATGTCATTTTCAATCTTCTTCTTCAGGGGTTTAAAATTTTTGTTGTAGAGATCTTTGGTATCTTTGGTTAGGTTTATTCCCAGGTATTTTATTATTTTTGAGGTTATCGTGAGTGGGAAGGTCTTATATTACTTCTCTACTTGTTTATTGTTGGTGTAAAGAAAGGCTACTAATTTTTCCAGGTTAATTTTGTATCCTGCCACTTTGCTGGAACTCTTAATCATTTCTAGAAGTTTTCTGGTGGAGTTTTTTGGCATCCCTTAGGTAAGGAATCATATCATCTGCAAAAAGGGATAGCTTAACTTCCTCTTTTCTGATTAGTACTCCTTTAATTTCTTTCTCTTGTATTATTGCACTAGCAAGTGTTTCAAGCACTATGCTGAAGAGGAATGGTAATAAGGGGCAGCCTTGCTGGGTTCCTACCTTTAAGGGGAATGGTTCCAATTTTTTCTCCATTTAAGATGATGTTGGCCATGGGTTTGCTACATATGGCTTTGATCATGTTGAGGGATGTTCCATTCAGTCTGATTCCCTCTAGGACTTTAAACATTAGCTAAAAGTACTTGAGAGATACAACAAATGAAACCTAAACTAAACAGAGAGAAACCAAATGAAACCTAAACTAAACTAGACAGAAGAAATAACAAAAATCAGAGCAGAAATCAATGAAATAGAAACAAAGAAAACAATACATAGACTCAACGAATCCAAAAGCTGGTTCTTTGAAAAGATAGACAAAATAGACAGACCTCTAGCCCAGTTAACCAGAAAAAAAGAAAGAGCAACTCCAAATCAATAGTATTTGTGATGAAAGGGGAAAACATCACAACAAAGAAAAGATCCAGACAATCATATGGGAATACTTCAAAAACCTATACTGCACTAAATTTGAAACCCTAGGAGAAATGGATGAATATCTGAAATCCTGGAAACAATCAGAACTTAACCAAGAAGAGATTGACAGTTTAAACAGACCCATAATATTTGAGGAAAGTGAAGATGTAATAAAAAAATCTCCCAGCTAAAAAAAAGCCCAGGTCCAGATGGTTTCACATCAGAATTCTAGGAAACATTTAAAGAAGTCCTACAACCATTACTACTCAAATTGTTCAGAAGGATACAAGCAGAGGTAATTCTCCCAAATTCCTTCTATGAAGCCAGCATCACTCTAATACCAAAACTAGGTAAAGATACAAGCAAAAAGAAAGCTATAGACCTATCTCATTAATGAACATAGATGTAAAAATTCTCAACAAAATACAGATCCATCATGACCAAGTTGGATTCATACCAGAGATGCAGGGATGGTTCAACATAGGTAAATCAATAAATATCATAAAACACATAAATGGACTGAAAGACAAAAACCACACAATTATCTCAATTGATGCAGAAAAAGCCTTTGACAAGATCCAGCATCCCTTCATGCTTAAAGTCCTGGAGGAAATCGATCACACATCATTCTTAATGGAGCTTCTTAAAGCCTATGCTCACCAGGTTTGTGGCAATATCTTTGTTCTTTATTTAAATCTTCCAACTACTTCTAAAGATCAGAAAATCTAGAAAGTACAAGATTAGAGAAAATGGTGGAGAACTCTATTAGTCACTTTTCTGTTGCTGTGATAAAACCACCATGACCAAGAGACTTATAAAAGGAAGAGTTTCTTTGAGCTTACACTTGATGGTTCAGGGAATTAGAGTCCATTGTGGCAGGGAGGCATGGTGGCAGGAGCTGGAGCAGAAAGCTGAGGTTCACATGTTCAAATGGTCATAGGAACCGGAAAGCATAACTGGAGACTGGCAAGGTTTTTTGAACTCTCTAAGCCCACTCCCAGTGACGTACTTCCTCCAGCATACCCACACCTTCTAAGACTTCCCAAAATAGTGCCACCAACTGGGGGCAAACGTCTGAACACTTGAAACCTATGAGGGACATTCTCATTCAAACCACCACAGGAACACACTGATTTTCTCATTTTGTCATGTTACGGTCATTTTTCACATTGATATCCCCTTCTCAGGCTTGTTTTTGAGACATGACTTGGACTACATATAATCTTAATATAAATCTTTCATAATTTATTTCTTAAATATAATATGTAAAATCACAACTACAGTATCATTATTACACTTAAAACAATTAACAGTAATTGTTTAAATAATCCAATATCCAAAAAGTGTTCAAAATGTTTTGATAACTACTTTGATGTAGTTAGTGTGTTCCAATAATGATTTGTCTAAAACCCAAACAGTGGCAGGTCAAAGGGCATCTTCAACATCTTTTTGTTTTTTCTGAAAATGCCTTCTTTCTCTCATTAGCCTTCTCACAGGATCCATTTGTTGAGGGCAGTAGATTGTCCATTAGGTTTTTCAAGCTGGTGTTCTGATGGTTACATTCCATGATGTCAGCCCTGGGAACTGATGGAAAGGTCTAGACAGGGGTCAGTAGGTTCAACTTCACTTCCCCCTACCCTGCTTAAATTTCAGATTGTGATGCTGTTCTTCCTTCTCTTTGGTTTCAGGGTGGTGATTCCAGGAGCCCCAGTCTCTGTACCTCAGTGGCAGAAATCTATTACCTGCCATTTATAAAAAGTGTTTTAGGATGTTAGTGAAAGTAATATTGGAAAGCTAGGACTGAAAGAAAAGTTAGAATAGTCAACACATGGCTTTCAGACTGGTATATTTGAATCTGGTACTGAAAGGCAGTTTTCTTTACAATTGTATTAGTTACTTTTCTGTTGCTGTGATAAAACACCATGACCAAGGGAACTCATAGAAAGAAGAGTGTATTTTGGCTTATGTTTCCAGAGGGCTAAGAATCCATCATGTTGGGAGGCACAGTGGAACACAGACATGGCACCTGGGGCAGGAAGTTGAGAGAGCACATCTTCAGCAGCAAACACAAGAGAGAGAAAGAGGGAGAGGGAGAGGGAGAGGGAGAGGGAAAGGGAGAAGGAGAGGGGGAGGCAGGGGGAGAGGGAGAGGGGGAGGGGGAGAGGGAGAGGGAGTGGGGAGGGGAAGGAGTTGGGAGAGGGAGAGAGAAGTGAGACCAGCATATGAGCTTCTTAGAGCCTGTCCCTAGCGACACACTTCCTCCAGCAAGGCTGCACCTCCCAAAGTTCTATGACGCCCACACAGGACCACCAGTGGGCCCATGCACAAGTGCTCAAATGCACAAGCCTATGGGAGACATTTCTTATGACGTAATTGTGTTTTGCATTCTAAAGAGAGAGCTATGGTAATCAATGTTTCCTTCTTATAATGACATTTATTAAAGTTCCCCTATAATCCTACTGGGAATGGAAATGCTAAAGAATCAGGTCTTAATCTGTTTATCCTTTCCTTGGCACCATTTATAATCAAAGAAGCAGATACTTAACTGAATTTTATAGATTATCTTACTTTATTTTTTTATGTATTATTAATTTATTAAACATTTATTACCACTATAAACTTCTAGAATCGGGTGAATAGTGAATCAAACATCAAGCTAAGAACCTACTATGTGCTAGGCTTTGTATTATAAAAAATATGGAACGCTTCACGAATTTGCTTGTCATCCTTGCACAGGGGCCATGCTAATCTTCTCTGTATCATTCCAATTTTAGTATATGTGCTGCCAAAGTGAGCACAGATTGTCTTACTTTAAAAAAGAATCTCCAGCCCTCATCTGAGGCTGGAAACACATTCCCAGGAACCTCTCTTTGGGAATACACTGTCACTGACATGGCAGGGAAGGCCCTTTGTCCCTCTGATGCTGTCTGCTGCTACCTTAGCTCATCCTCACTGCAGCAATGGAGTGCCTGTCCCCCTTTAACTGAATTTCTGTGAATTTCATACAATATATTTTGATTGTATTTACATCCCTTCCCCTATCTACTTTCTACCTTGTTACCACCTGTCCACCTGTCCAATTTCTTCCCCCACCCCCCACTCTGGCTCAGACATCCAAGGAAGGAACATGAAAAGTTCTGGTGGAAACTACGAATGGTTTTGGAACCAATTTCAACTACTCTATTTTATATATGTGCATGCCTATAGAGTCAAATTTGTGTCCTCATTGAAAGAGATTAACTTTTTTCCCTTCCCAGTAGGCATCAGTTTCCAATATTGCCTCAGGTAGGACTGGAGTTTCTTTCCCACTTCCCCATATCTATGCTGGGATTTTCTCTATCTTGAGCTTACATAGCACTTGTCCGTGCTATCATCATTGCTGTGAGTGCATATGAATAACTAACCAGCTGGCTGGAAAACTCTGTTCCCTTGTGGTTATTCTCCACCTGTGGCTCTTACAATCTTTCCCCTGCCTCTTCTGCAATGACCTCTCAGCCATAGAAGGTAGAAGTTTGATATAGGTATGCAATTCAGGGATAATCACTCTACATTTTTTTATTCTCTGCATATTAACCTGGTATAGACTTCTGTGTTAATGATTTGCTGCATAAGGACGCTTCTCCATTGAGAGCTGAGAGATGTACTAATCTATGGGTGTAACAGTAAATCAGTAGGAATTGTTTTAATTCTATATCTATTTAGCAGAATAATAGTGTTGGCTTCTCTCCTATGGCCTGTGGCCTGTCTAGCCACATGTTCCAATGCCTATTATCAATGTCAGGTATGGGCTACATCTTCTGAACCAGACTTTAAATCCAATTAGAAAATGATTGGTTACTCCCATAATATTTGTGCCACTACTGTTCCAGAGGTCATATCTTGCCAGACCAGTTTCTGTTGAAGCATACATTCTTCATAGCCAGGTAAGGTTAATGATGAATGCTTCCTCTTTTGTTAGTGTGAAGGTACCTTCCAGCATTCTGAAAGCCCATCAGTGGGGATGAAGCTGTGAAGTCAGCACCAGCATGATCTCTCCTTGTTTTTTTTTTTTTTTTTTTTTGCACAGCTCATTTGTGTAGTGTTTTCAGTATCAGGATTTTATTCTCAAGTTCTGGCAGGTAACCGAGAGCTGGGGAATGGCTGGTACGTTACCTGCATTGGAACGATGGACTCCAGAGCACAGACTATGTCCTCGTTGCATTGTTCTTCTACAGGTATTATTAATAACAAGGACAAGAAATTCAAATGGTCCTTAGAAACATGAAGGGACATTTTATTAGCAGAATGAAGTGTTATTAACTCTTGATAACATTCCATGAACCCAGAAATCTCATAATGACAGCATTTTGAATGCCTCTAGCTCTTACATCCCTTTACCTTGCTCTACTGTGGTTTGCTTCATTCTTTGAGTTAGTAGTTATTGAATATGCTCTGGGCTCTGTGTTTCAAATGACAGACATGCAACGTTCTTGATGAAGGCAAGGTGGCCCGTGGGGTGTCATCAGTCACACAGACAGAACACACAGTTTTATGTTGTACACACAGTGATGCCTGGTGTAAGGGGCTGTGGGAGCATGTGGGCAGTTTCATTCTCATTAAGCTTGTTGCTCATCAGTCATTTGAAGTTCTTAAGACTTGAGGCAGTTTCTCCTATCTTTCTTCCTTCTGTATAGACTGCAATAATGCTGGGTATGGTGAGTATCAGTATTTGTCTATGTATTTTGAGGTGCTGGGGAGCTACCCAAGGCCTCTCACAGGCTCATCAGGTACTCTACCACTGAGCTATTCTTTGAGTCTGACAGTCTTTCTGAAAGATGTTCTTCTATCTGTGTCAGAAAGCACACTTGGTGTGTGGTCTGGTGGATGTCCAGCTAATTCCCCCATCTTACTTTGGTTCCTCTGTTAGGAAAAATTCCTAAGATATAAACCAGGTGAGTGTTACAACACAGTTTGATGGTATCAAGTCTGAGATGAGCAAACTACCACTGTGACTACCTGCCAGAATTCCTCCTGTGGCCACCAAAACCAGACTCTGCCAGGCAAGGTTTCTTGCACATCTGGACTGGATTCCTCTTACAGTGTGGGGGTCTGTGTGCCTCTTCTAAGCAAGGGAAGTTCCAGATTGAGGAAAGGAGTAAAAATTGTTTAATCTCATCAGGAGAAATTACTCACAGTTAACCGGTCCTTTCCTCCAGCTGTGGGTCACATATGAAGTTCACAAGTGGTCAGCGAATCAGCTTATTGGCTTCTCAGATTTCTGCTGTCAAACTGTGGGCTGTGTTGTTCTTAGCCCTTGACAGAAGTCATTGTCTAAAATTAGATCAGAGCGAACCTCCTACATTGGTCAATCAGAGCCTGAGTGGTTTTTGTTTTCCTTATGGGCGGCAATTTGTTATGCCAACTCCTAGAAATTGAGCTGTGGCTTTGACTGTAGGTAAAAGGGTTTATATTAAATGGGTAGCAAGTAGAAGCAATCTGATTCTTATGTTGAATAAAATAGAGCTCATTCTTTTGACAAAAACTAAAGGATTTAAAATTTTCCTTATGAATCTACTTCATGAAATAAGTTATTTAGAATCTATAATTTCTGGGACAGATGCAATTTCAATGATCCTTGTGTTTCACCCTTTGTAGCCTCCAGATTTGGCTCTGGTGACTACAGCTTCTTCTGTCAGCTCCAGTTGAATAGAATAGAGCCATATGATCACTGGTTTTTGTTTGTTTCTCTTCTTTCAATGACTGATATTTTCATTAGAGCAATAATAGACATTTCTTCTGATACAGCATAGCATGTTAAGATGTGATAGCTCGCTGTGACTGGATTCCACAATAACCTTATAACAGGCTGGAGAGATAGCCTAGTGGTTAAGAGCACTGACTGCTCTTGCAGAGGACCTGGGTTTGATCCCCAGCACCCACATGGTGGCTGAGAACCGTCTTTAACTCCAGTTCCAGGGGAATCTGACACCCTCTTCTGACATCCACGGCATTGCATGACATGGATGCACAAACCTACATGCAGACAGTACATTCATACATATAAAAAATAAATAAAATTAAAAAAATATGAACTAAGAAGTGATAAGAGGCCGGGCATGGTGGTGCATGCCTTTAATCTTAGCACTTGGGAGGCAGAGGCAAGCGGATCTTTGTGAGTTCAAGGCCAGCCTGGTCTACAAAGTGAGTTCTAAGACAGCTGGGGCTACAGGTGAGATCCCTGTCTCCAAAAACACCCGAAAAAAAAGAAAAAAGAAAAAAAAAAAAGGGAGGGGGGGGCCTGGAGAGATAGCCTAGATGGGTTAAGAGCAGCATGGACTGCTCTTTTGCAGAGGGACCCTGGGTTCGATCCCCAGCCCCACACGGATGGCTGGACGCGTCTCTTTACTCCAGTTCCAGGGGAATCCGAATACCTCTTCTGACTTCTGAACTCCGCCATTGCACCAACACGGGTGCACAGACAGACCTACATGCAGACAGTATAGACAGTACATTACATGATAAAAAAAAAAAAAAAAAAAAAAAAAAAAGAAAGAAAAAGTAGAAGGATGGGCTGGAGAGATGGCCTAGCAGTTAAGAGAGCCGACTGCTCTTGCAGAGGACCTGGATTCGATCCCCAGCACCCACATGCGGCTGAGAACCGTCTGTAACTCCAATTCCAGGGGAATCCGACACCTTCTTCTGACCTCTGCGGCAACACGGGTGCACAGACCTGCATACAGACAGTACATTCATACACATAAAAAATTAATAACAATAAATAAAAATAAAAAAAAGAAAAGTAGAAGGAGTAGCAATATCAGCATGTACTGTCTGAGGAAGTAGAAACTCAGTTGGTGTACGTTCTGAAGATTCCCTCCGCCAGGGCCGGGAGGAGCACAGGCTCCGCTCTTGTTCCAGGTCTCGTAGCCGTCCCAGGATACTTTTGTGTTTACTAGGCAAGTGCCATTCAAACACATGGTGTCCACGTTGGTCTGTGCAAGACATTCAAGTGTACTTACCTAAAGGTAACAGGATAATCACTCGGAAAGACTGACCCAAATAGACACAGCCCTCTGCCCTGAGAGCGGCAGGTCAGACTGTGGGCATTAAGCCTAGAATGTGTCTCCTTCCAGGCAGACAGACAGGAATCTCTCTGGAGATGGGCCAGGAGGCTGGAAGGTGTCCCATAGGCATGAGAGGCTGCCAGGAGAAAGCCGTAATGATTCCATTTTAAGCCTAAGGGACATTATATACACAGCAGGACGTGTAGTCTATACTTGATGCTGACAGAGAATCACACGCAGCAGCTTCTGATGCAGATAAATGGTGTCTTGCTATGAAGGGTGAATCCACAGTTTCCTAGTTTCAGCTTTCAGTCAAAGCAGCCACTATAAGATAGTCAGCAGAGCCCATGGGATGAAAGATCCTTCCAGAATTTGCTGATTACCCTGGCTGGATAATTAATTTGAGCGTAAGTCATTGTTGGATTGCCCTGCTGCTACATGCTCAGGTTTTCTCAATGACTGATTTTGGTAGGGTGACTGTTTATTTTCTACTCAATATCCTTCCACATATCCCTGGTTTGATAGAGGAGAGCCCAGGAACAATTAAAAGACCATTTTCTACACCCTTATTTTGCAGCTAGGATGTGCAGACACATTTTGATTAAAGAAAGGTTAGTAGAAGTTTGTGGGATTTTTTGGAAGATTTTCTTTTTTTTTATTATTTATTTTTGTATGTGTATGAATGTATTGTCTGCATGCAGGTCTGTGCACCCGTGTCGTGCAATGCCGCGGAGGTCAGAAGAGGGTCTCGGATTCCCCTGGAACTGGAGTTCTCCTGGAATTGGAGTTACAGACGGTTCTTAGCCGCCATGTGGGTGCTGGGGATCGAACCCGGGTCCTCTGCAAGAGCGTCGGTGCTCTTAATCGCTAGGCTATCTCTCCAGCCCCCGGAAGATTTTCTTAAAAAGAAGACTTGACTTCTTTTCTTGCTGTAGACCCCCTACAGGTGTGAAGGCTGTGTTTTAGAAGCATCTTACAACCTTGGGACAGGGGAGATGTCTTGGAACTCAAGTGTAAGGATAGTAAATAGTCCAAGTTATCAAGCACACAGTGAAGATTTCTGACAGTCCTGAGCACTAACCTCCATACTTAATTTGTGACAGAGATGAACTTTGTCTTGCTTAAGTGCCAGCCTGGTCTACAGTAAATTCTGGGTCAGCCAGGGTAACAGAGTGAGAGCCTGTCTTAATAAAAAGGTATACATGAATAATAAATGATTAGAGGTGGTCCAAGAAAAGAAAAGGAACAGATAATAGCCTTGAGTAATATTTAGCTGTGTTAGCCGGGCGTGGTGGCGCACGCCTTTAATCCTAGCACTTGGGAGGTAGAGGCAGGTGGATCTCTGTGAGTTTAAGGCCACCTGGTCTACAGAGTGAGCTCTAGGCCAGCTGGGACTAAAGGGAGAGCCCGTCTCAAAAATACAAAAAAAAAATATTTAGCTTTGGTGTTTCCCCATTCTTTCCGTTCTACCCCTTGGCCTCCCCATCCTCAAGAGAGGAGCAAAGCAAACAGAACGTAGTGTCGCTCTTGGCTTCTTCAAGTGGGTTTCAATTCTGAGTGTAGAAAGAACCATATCATTTTTGAACTTATTCCACTTGTTATTATGGACAATTCACAACTCACTCCAAGTAGGAAAAGTAATGTGGTATGGCGAGCCCTGTACTGGTAACGCAGATGCGGCCACCACCTGTCTATGCTTGATCCTGTACCTTTGCACCCATTTCCCTTTCTCATGACTTCATATAAGCATTTTATCTTGGAATAATTTTAGATTTGCAGAAAATTTGGAAAGTTAGCACAATTTCCATAACACCCTTGACCTAATTTCCCCATTATTAGTATCTTAATCACTAAGGGACATTTGCAAAGGCATAAATTGATACTGATATATAATTATTTACTAGATAGATTAAAACTTTAAAAAATTAGATTATTTCTTTTTATTTTTATGTATATGAGTTTTATGTGCACCCATTTCAAGCAGTGCCCGTGGAGGACAGAAGAGGAGGTTGGATCCCCTGGAACTGGAGTTATAGACAGTTAACCACCATGTGTGTTCTGGGATTCAAACCCGAGTCTTCTGCAAGAATAGCCAGTGTTCGTAACCTCTGATATATTTCTCCAGCCCCCATTCTTATTTCTAAATCTGACTACACTTAGCCCCGTATTATTTTGAAGTGTATTCCAGACACCACACAGTATCCTCTATAAAGGTGTGAGCATGCAACTTTAGAAGACAAGGATTCCTTTTTTTCCTAACTCAACCACGATGCCACCACCACATCCTCAAAACGTCAGCAATTCCTTAGTAGCATCATCAGATCAGACCAAACATTATGCCCCCACCTAAACATGTCTCAGATATGACCCAGCAAGTACGTTGTGTACGTCTTTTATTTGACACATTTTCCTCCTGTTTTGGTCTTCATGTCTCTCACTTGCATCCTGTCTGTTGTAGAAGTCGGCCTACGTACATGTCCTTAGTTTCCTCAGACTTTCTGAGTAGGTTCTTGAAGACCAGTTTTACCAATCCTTTGCAGCCCTGTAAATTGAGCCTAAAATTTGATTGGATTTATTAATTTATTTATTCATTCATTCACCCAGTTAGTTTCGGCAAGAATATTTTATAGAGAATGATAGAACTGTCACCAATAGGTGCATCACCATTAGGTGATATTTATGGCTGTCTGTTTCCTTGGATGGTCATATTGTAAGCTCACATTTATTCCTCACTTTAAAGCTATAACACTTTGGAGAAGGGAATGATTCCTGTTCACTTCCCAGGAAACACATGGTAGCATTATATAGGGAGACCAAGAAGAATATTTCTTCTCTGATTCTTTTTTATATTTATTTGTTTGTTTGTTAATTATTTTTATTTTATGTGTATGAGTGCTATGCTTACATGTATGTAAATGCACTAGTGTTGTGTAGTATCCAGGGAGAATAGAAGAGGGTGTCAGATCCCCTGGAACTGGAGTTATAGACAGTTGTTACCCGACATGTGGGTGCTGGGATTCAGACCCGGGCCTTCTTCAATGATGGAACAGCTCTTAATTACTGAACTATCTCTCCAGCCTCCAAGTTTTTAACAAAAAACATTTGTGTCTGTGTGTGTGTGTGTAAACATGTATCACATCTTGCACCTGGAGGTCAGAGGACAACTTGTAGGAAGTCAGTTTTCTTCTTCTACTATGTAGGTTCCAGGAATTGAACTCAATTTTTCAGGCCTGGTGGCAAGTGCCTTTACCCCCTGAGCCATCTTGCCAGTCCTGATTCTTTATCTGTGTTTTCCACCTTTAAAATAAGGAGTTGATTCCTTATTATCATCCTCCAGAGTCTGTGCTTTCTATATGTTCTGGAAACATGCTTCTTCTGTGAATGTTCTTAAGACAGAGAATATTTCCCAAAATTTGTGGTAAGGATGTGTGTGTGTGTGTGTGTGTGTGTGTGTGTGAGAGAGAGAGAGAGAGAGAGAGAGAGAGAGAGAGAGAGAGAGATCAGTCTGGTGCAGACTTTGCTGCTTGGTTTTCAGGGCACATGTATCAAGGATTTACGGTCTTTCAGAAGACTCAAAGCCACCCTAGCTCTGTAGCAGCTGGCATTCATCCACGTAGCCAGGACTAAGGCAGGCATGAAGACAGGAAGGTCCAGTGGCCAGCCCCACTCTGGCCCCAAAACAGTGCACGGAAGGGAGGTTGTATGTGTCTTTGTGTCTGTGCAGTCCCTGGAACTGCTGAGAAGATGACAGGCTGGAGGAAACCCAGTGGTTGGATGAGAAGAGTAGAGTTCAATGGATGTAAGCTGAGAGAGCCTCACCTTTCTGTAAGCTGAGAAGCCTATTCCCCAGGAGAGGCCAGACACTGGAAGTGAGATTACCCTGACACAGGAAGAAAGGGAGGTGAAGCTGGGAATGTCCCAGCCCTGAGTTTGATCAGCTATTACCCGTGAGCGATTAAATTGCTGTCATGCACGTCTTAATGACAGGGTGCCTAGCGACAACTGCATCATTATGCAATTTTGTCCTTATGTGAACATTGGAGAGAGTACTTACACCAGTCTAAATGGAACAAGTCAATTGTAGTGTGGCCTCTGGATACAGGCAATAGACACAGTAGACCCCAGGTGCATGCAGCTACTGATGGCATAACACGACATATCATTTTACAGTAAGCTTTTTATATGCATGCAAGTGGGAGCACACCTTAAAACAATGATAGGAAGCACAGTATACTGAATACATAGTCCTGTAGCATAGTCATTTGTTAGCATTGACAGACAACACATACTGTAGTCACTTTTCTGTTGCTGTGATAAAACACCATGACCAAGGAACTTATAAAAGGAAGAGTTTATTTGAGCTTATGATGGACGGTTCTAGGGAATTAGAGTCCATTGTGGCGGGAGGCATGGCAGCTGGAGCTGGAGCAGCAAGCCGAGGGTCACATCTCGCAAAGAGCACAGGAAGCAGAGAGAGAGAAACTGTAGACCACGAGGCTTGTTAAAACTCACTAAGCCTGCCCCCCAACAACGCACTTCCTCCAGCATGGCCACACCTTCTAAGACCTCCAAAAACAGCGCCACCAACTGGAGAGAAACGTCTGAATACCTAGAGCCTATAGGGGACACTCATTCAAACGACCACATACTGCATACTTGTAGGTGCAGTACTATCAACACCAATGTGGTGGGTTTATTAGTGCCAGCATCCCCCCAGTATAAGAGCAGCACCTATTCAATGACAGCAGGACACCTGTGATGTCACTGGATGATGGGGAAATTCCAGCTGCATTGTGATCTATTTGATGGGTTCAGTTGTCATTGGCCAAATTCTTGTTATATGGTGCATAGTACTTTTTCTTTGAATTGAAACAAATTTAGTTCAGAGCTTTCTGTTTTCATGCCTTAGCTATAAAAAAATGTCTCTCCAATTCAAGATCATAGGCTAATAAACTGATTTCAGCTATGTCCCATGAAAAACTAAGATCAGTGCCTAGACTGAAGATTAAACTCTAGATGAATACACGAGTACTTTAGCATTTGTAAGAGTAACAGAAGCAGCTGGAGCCAGGGCCTCTGCCGCTGGGGAAGTGGAAAAGGGACAGCTGGCCATCCTAGGGTTGCAAAATAGGGCAGATATGGAGGAGGGTAGATAGGGAGGGCCTTCCGGTTAGAGTTGGAGTTGCCTCTCCTCTCCAAGGTTTGCACCAAACTCATTACAATATCACAAAGGCTTAATTTTGATTAAAAAGAAGTACCAGGGTCAAAAATTTCTGAGACTCTTTTAGGTAAAAATTTCCTCACTGGCATTGCTAGACCTTACCTCCCTACACCTGTGTGTCTACCGGGATGGGCAGCAGTACTAGACCTTACCTCCCTACATCTGTGTGTCTGCCGGGAGGGGCAGCAGTGCTAGACCTTACCTCCCTACACCTACACCTGTGTGTCTGCCGGGAGGGGCAGCAGTTTACTGTACAACATATGTAGGAAGTAACCGGATCACCTTTAGTTTCTCCAGGCTTTGTCTTTCCATCTGTCAAAGGAAGCAGTTTAGATGAAAGACTTGGACAGGACTCAAACAGAAGTCTACAAGTCTCAGGTACCTGCGTCATGCACAGGACAGCTGCCATATTAATTAATATAGCCCAGGGGTTTTCTCTTATACAGGTTTCTATATGTCAGTTCCACCTACCATAAGGGATATTATCTATGATTTCCAGTGGACTGAACTGAAGATATTGGAGCCCTACATATATCATATATATATATATATATATATATATATATATATATATATATCAGACAAAACTTAATTTATAAATTAGGGCATTAAGAAATTAACAATCAATAATAGTAATGCAGAACAATTCCAAGAATTTATTATAGTAAAATTGCCAGGATAGCTGTTTTTGCACCCAGGGCCCTTGGTAAGTAAAATAGGAGTCATCCCTCAAACAGAGCATTGTGGGACTGTAATACTTCCTCTGATAACCTAGAGCATAGTGGGACTGTAATACTTCCTCTGATAACCTAGAGCACTGTGGGACTGTAACACTTCCTCTGATAACCTAGAGCACAGTGGGACTGTAACACTTCCTCTGATAACCTAGAGCACGGTGGGACTGTAACACTTCCTCTGATAACCTAGAGCACTGTGGGACTGTAACACTTCCTCTGATAACCTAGAGCACTGTGGGACTGTAAGACTTCCTCTGATAACCTAGACAGCTCAGGTGGCTAGTGGGCAAGCAGGGTAGGCAGTGTGGATGAGACAGGCTGGGAAACATTCACTCTTGAAGTGTGACGAAGCGAACAGTATAAGATTTTCTTACGTTTTTCAGAATGGCATTCAGTGTGAAACTTATGAATGGATCATTTCTAGAATTTTCCATTTATTAGAACCAAGAGTAACTGAAACTGCAGAAAGTAAATTTTGGGGTCAAAGGGATTACTGTAGCTTATGGCACATTATACTCGGTAGAACTAAAGCTTTTCCCAAAAGACAGTAAGGAGGGATTGATTTACCTGTTTGACAGCCACCTGGTCTGGCTTGAGGGAATTCCTTCCTGGCTTTCCAACCTCAGGGTCAGTGGGCTTGCTACTCAGTCCCTTGACTGTCTGACCCTAGGAATGGCCACGAGGTCTAGACCTACCAACAAAAATATTTTCTTGAGTTTAACAAGTTTTCTTTTCCACTTGCAACCTAGGATAGAGCACTTTGCTGTCTGGTGGCAAAACTGAAAACCCAACATACTGTGGGACATGATTTTGGATTTAAGGAGAAAGCTGACAGGTAGAAAATGGAGGAAAGAATGCCAAGGAAGTCCCTGTTTTGGCTCCTGCTAACTCCAGGTCCTGTTCCACTGTTTCCTGTGATTGGGATGTGCTGGAAACAAAGGCGATTTTGTCATGAATGATATACACCTTACTTTAACTTATAATGCAAAGGGTAACAGTTAAGCTAGTCAGTGGGAAACAAGCCCAAATTCAGCCATAAATGCACTAATAATGAGAAGGCACATGAAGTGGCTTGTCGTGAATTTCTGGGTAACAAAAGTATTCCGTAGCGAATGACAGAATACAAGCCTCAATTTTACTATGGGAAAAATAAATTCTAGATAAACAAAAGAATTCAAATTCTTTTCCTCAAAATTGTGAATGATTATTCTATTATTCTATGAAGTCCATTCTGTCCCCAGTCGTTAAAGTTCTGTCCTTAGATACATGGCGGAAGACTGTGTTCTTTGAACAATATTTTGTATTCCAAGTTTGAAGATAACTTGAGTACATCTCTTTTGAGCAAGTGTGAACAGCAACTTCCCTTATGCAACTATGATCAATGACTTTTCCTGAACCTCCTGCAAGTCACCTTAAACCTGTTTAAAGGACAGATTTTTGACATAGGTGGAACTAAAAACCCCACTAGGGAAGGAAGTACAAAACCCATTCTGTTCAAGGCCCTCTTGACTGCCATAGCTTTTAGTTCTGAGATTGTACAAGAGTGGTTAAATGGCGCTGGTGGCTGAGGGGTGATTATGTTCTAGTCCTTGAATAAATGGTCAGCCTATAAATATCTATCCATGTCTTCAGTTTCATCAGGTTAAAATAACTACTGTCTGTTTGGTTTTCTTCTTCCAAAAATACATGTCACACATTGAACTTAAAATACATTTCCATCATTAAGAGGCTTAAACATGAAATCTCTTTCTATTTTTTTTTTTCTTGGCCTCTTTTGCCCACACTCGGGTCTTCTGTTGTAATTTCAGCATCCATCCATTCCCAACATCAAACATAGGTTAAGTACCATATTATTTAAAGAAGATGAGTGTATTTGATAATGACCCAGTAAGGCAAGTGGAGGAGGAATAAAGCAGAAGAGAAGGCACCTCCTCCTGCAGGGCCTGAGGAGAGCTATCCAAGCAGTACCTCGTTCATTGGCTGCTCCGGAGGAATGCTGCTGTCATAACATTATAATTCACCTCCTTAAATTTTTATGTTTCCCACTTTGGAAAACAACTCTGTCTAGTATATAATTTCACCCTTTTATTATGACATGTGAGAAAGTAGCCAAGACTGGTTAGGTTTAATTATCCCCATCAAGTTATTTTAGATGTCAGTTTCTACAAGTCATTCACAAATGGGCAGATGGTAGAAACATGTTATCCCAGAAGGGCAGGGCTTGAGTAGAGCAGAGAAAAATACTCTTTGCTCAGTGTTCACAGCGATGAGAGACTGTATCCTATATGTTGTTTTATGGGCTCACTGCATGATTTTAGAAGACTCATCATTAGACTGGATATTATTTGGTTCTTTAATCTTTAAAATGTGACCCAAATCAGTGCCTATATTTCTAGTCAGAGTTAATAAAACAGCCCATGCTACAACTGTCTTGAATGCAGCGTTGGCTGTTGTTACTTTCCTTGTGCACTACCTTGACCTTGGGTCTGAATGCTCCTGTATTCTGATTCTATGACTTCATCTGAATGTGGCAGATGGAGAAGTGGAATTTGAGGCAGTGATACACCCTGGACTGTAGATGTGTTTCACATATATGACATTTAGTCATCTCTGGTCACTAGCATAAGCCTTTAATTCCTTTTTAGGGGCTGGAAAGATAGCTCAGAGGTCAAGAGCACTATCTCTTGTAGAGGACCATGGTTCCATTCCCAGCACTCACATGGTGGCTAACAACCATCTGTAACTCCAGAAGAATCCACTGGTGCACTTATTTGCAAGCAGTCAATACTCTTATACACATAAAATAAATATAATAAATAAAATATTTTTAAACTCTTTAATTTAATTACAGACACATTTTTGAAGAGTCTCAGTGGATGAAGAATGAAATAACCATGTATATTGAACATCCTGCAAACGAAACATTGATAAACATATTAATATTAAATTATATTGTTTAAGGTTATATAATTTGATTTATTTAGGTTTTGAAAGACATACTTGCTAGATAATTCTGAGGCTTTATTTTTCTTGTTAGCTCATATGTACCTGGTCACAATGTCATGCATCTTAGCAGAAGCTTGAGATCCTAAATCAGACAGGAAGAATCATATATTGCTCCATAATAACACTAACCAGAGTATTAATATTTCCCCTAGTTCCCTAAACCTCAGTTAGTTTCTGTGGAGCTACACGAAGGGCACATGACACCTGCAGCCATAGTGCATGTGTTCCAGAGAGAATCCCTGGGTTTAGAGAAACCGAGTCTTCTACAATGAACAGTATCTTCATTATACTAGAAAACAAACCAGTATTTCCTTCTTTTCTTTGGGGGGAACATTGCATTTTCCAAGGCCTTTACTATATAAACATCTTTAAAAATATATTTCAGAAAAATGTTAAAGCAGTGGCTCTGCTCTCAAGGTAAAGCTACAAGAAAGCAGGGTTATGTCAAGGGTGCAGTGCACAGAGCTCTTTCTTTCCTATAATTAAGCTAAACTTAGCTTCTGAATATAATTTTTTATGGTGAAAACTTAAGGTCATAAAAGCTAACTTGGTCACTCTGAATTTAAAATACACTTTGAATTTAAGTTTATTATTATTATTATTTTGTGTGTGTGTGTGCGTGTGTGTGTGCGCGCACATGTTCATGGTATACAGATGGAGGTCAAAGAACAACTTCCAGGAATTGATTCTCCAGCTGGGCTTGCTCCAGGAATCCAACTCAAGTCATCGGGTTTGTGTGACAAGAGCTTTCTTTTTTTTTTTTTTTTTGAGACAGGGTCTCCCTGTAGCTCTGGCTGTACTGGAACTCACTCTGTAGACCAGGCTGGCCTCGAACTCACAGAGATCCGCGTGCCTCTGCCTCCCAAGTGTTAGGATTAAAGGCGTGCGCCACCACGCCTGGCATTTATTTCTGTATGTGTATCAATATACTGTCTGCATGCAAGTTTGTGCACCCGTGTCGTGCAATGCCGCGGAGGTCAGAAGAGGGTGTCGGATTCCCCTGGGACTGGAGTTCTCCTGGAATTGGAGTTTCAGACGGTTCTGGGCCGCCATGTGGGTGCTGGGGATCGAACCCACGTCCTCTGTAAGAGCGGTCGGCGCTCTTAACCGCTAGGCCATCTCTCCAGCCCAACAAGAGCTTTCTATCCAGTGAGTCTTCTCCTTGGCCTTAAAGTATATTTCCTATCCTTATAAGTTTTACTTTCCTTGACATTCTACTCTTTTTCTGCATTCCTCTAGGGTATAACAGTGTAAAAGTATAGTAGTAAACGCTTAAAATAGCACTTACATCAAACATGTGGTAATAATGTTAGCACTTTATAGAAGTTAATTTAATCCTGTCCATGGTCAGTCTTGACATTTTCATTTTACCTATGTAGAAACAGAGGCACAGGAAAGCCACGCTACGGTGAGTCACCTCAGAAGCTGAGCTGAGGTTCTGAGCCAGCAATCTCCAGAGGGGGCACTCCCAATCCATGTTGCGTTACCTCTCTAAGTCCTCTGGGCTCTCTGTGTTGCCAAGACCTCCTACATCTCTGAATCTTCTCTGGGTTCAGTCCTGTCCAATCTTGCTTTCTCCCTCATGTGTTGCCCTGAGCATCTTTTTGCTCAGGTCACTGCTTGTCTCTTATGAGACCATCTGCCTCTTCTCGTCCATTGAATAGCTGCTCTTCAGCCATGCACAGCTCCATGCTAGCATGGGAGAAAGAACTCTGTGAGATTTCCCCTCACGTATTACTACGGTTTGGTTAGGTAGCTTCAAAAGGCACAGGTGTAGGATGTTTGGTCATGATCTGTGGTTGTAATTGGAAGTTACTGGAACCTTTGGTAGGTGAGGCCTCATGAAAGGAAGTTAGATATAATTTGACGTATGCCCTTGAAAGGACAATGGATGTATCTTTTCTTTCTATTTTTGTTGCCTGGACATCAGGATGCGGAGACTTTTACCCCATGGTCCTGCTGTGATAGACTGTCTAGCCACAGACTTAGCAGTAATGAGGCCAACTGGGCGTGGACTGGAATGATCAGCCACAATCCTGCTTGCATCCTTCTTACTTGATTATCTCTGGTATTTTGTTCCTGTGATAGAAACCTGACCAAGACATCTCTCTTAAATGCTTCTCGTTGGGGGAGCTTATGTCAAAAGCATTGGTTTAAACCTTACTCCTACCACTTGTTAACTGTGTTACATTCAGAGATTTTTTTTTTTCTATTTCTATTTCTTCATCTTACCTCTCAACACTCTTCAAAGGGCTGACATACAGAATAAGTGAATTAATTTTTACTTGACAAACAAAATAGGTGTGACATAATGGCCATAGAAGGAAAGAAAAATCCTCCCAATATCACCTCAAAATATGACATCTAATTTATGTAAAGTGTTCCAGCCTCTTAAAAATTTGGCTCCTGTTTTGGAAAATCAATGCTACTAATACCAACAATGAAAAGCTAGTCTTTGGGAAGGGCATGGTGGAACATGCCTTTAATCCCAGCACTTGGAAGGCAAAGGTAAGTGGATCTTTGTGAATTCCAGGGCAGCCTGGTCATCATGGTGAGTTCTAGGTCAGCAAGGACTACATAGGGCAACCCTATCTCAACAAAACAAAGCTAAACAAAACAAAAACAAAATCCTAGTCTTTAAGATATAGTTCAGTTGGTAGAGCACTTCCTAGTATGCATGGATTCTGGGTTTGATCCCTATCACCTCACAAACCAGACCCAGTGGGGTGAACATGTGTAATCCCAGCACTTGGGAGGTAGATGCAAGAGGATCAGAGGCAGGTTATCCTCAGCTACATAGCAAGTTCAGTTGTTGGTCTTATAGAGACCTCAAGTTGGGTTCCCAGCACCCACATGATGGCTCATAACTGGCTGTAACTCCAGTTCCAGGGGTCTCAGTGCCCTCTTCTGGCCTTCTCAGATACTGTACACATGTAGTATACATATATTCAGGCAAACACTCACACACAAAAAAAAAAAAAAAAAAAAAAGAAGTCTTAGCCAGGTGTGGTGGCACACGCCTTTAATCCCAGCACTCGGGAGGCAGAAGAAGGCAGATCTCTGTGAGTTCAAGGCCAGCCTGGTCTACATAGCGAGCTCCAGGCCAGCTGGGACTAAAAGGGAGACCCTGTCTCAAAAAGACCAAAAAAAAAGTCTTTTTAAAAATTGAATAATCAGGGGCTAGAGAGATGGCTCAGTGGTTACGAGCACTGGCTGCTCTTACAAAGGACCTGGGGTTTATTCCCAGCACCCATAGATAGCTAACACTTCTGTAACTCCAGTTCCAAGGGAATTCCACACCCTCTTCTGATCTCCATGGGCACTGGACAACATGGGCCCATTTACATACATGCAGGCAGTATACTCATAAACATAAAATAAAATAATAAATAAAATATTTAAAAATACTTTAAATGATTGAATGATCAAGATAAATTCAATTCGAACACACATATTTTAATGCCAAAACTTTAAGTAAAAACATTGATGGTTTGTTTTTACCTTTGCTTCAGGTACCTCTATGGCTGGTTATAGTTATATTGTTAATCTTGTCATCATTGGGAGAATTCTTTTTTAAAAACATTATTTATTATTTTAATTTTATGTGTATGAGTCTATTGCCTGAATGTAAGTGCACCCATGTAGTGCAATGCTCACACAGGTCAGAATGGATCAGCCACAACCCTGCTTGCACCCTTCTTACTTGATTATCTCTGGTATTTTGTTCTTGTGATAGAAACCTGACCAAGATGGATATGGATCCCCTGGAACTAGACAGTTATCAGCTGCCGTCCGTCATGGTTTCATTAGTTTCTGTTCTTTGTAACCCTTCTTAGGAGTAAACATGTATTAACAGGTTTTGGTTGAAACACTTTTACGTTCTTTCTGTCCTATGAACTTTAAGCAGTTAAGGATGTTTTCTTATAACATTTCCTTCTTTCTTCTTATAATTCCATAATGAACTTCACTGTGCTTATCCTCTCTGGTAATAGGAAAAAAGTAGCCTTTCTTTGAAAAAATAATAATAAAAATTTATTTTCGTGTGTCAAGTTAGAAAAAACTTCTTTCTTTAATCCCAGCACTCGGGAAGCAGAGGCAGGCAGATCTTTGTGAGTTTGAGGCCAGCCTGGTTTACATAGTGGGTTCTAGGACATCTGGGGCTTCAGGGAAAACCTGTCTCAAAAAGACAAAGCAAACAAACAAACAAAACCAAAAGAAAACAAAATAAAAAAACAAAAACAACTAAGGTAGAGAGAAGTAGGGGAAGACATCCAGCATCCTCTGAGTATCATCTTCTTGCCTCCGCTGTGGGTGCATGTGACTGTACCCTGTACACCCCCCCGACACACACACACACACACACACACACACACACACACACACTCACACTCACACACAGAGACAAAAGAAGACAAGCTCAACAAACAATAGCATTTTAATAAGGAGAGCCAGTGGGACCGGTAACATGGTCTAGACCTGCCTCAGATCCATCTTTAAAACAGAAATCAACTTCAGTATAAATTGCAAAAGTGGCTTCAAACTCAAAAGTCTCACCGTTCCTTTCTTAAGCCTGGGTCCTGCAAGAGTAATGAAGATGATGTATCACTTTGGGTCACAGCAAGACCAATGAGACCAGAAATATTGACAATGGAAAAAAGACAAGGCTGGTATTCTCTATAGGAAATGACATTTCTCCTTCTGTGAGTTTAACCCCAAAAGCCAAGTCTGGGGCTATGTGGATGTGGGTTAGGGGAGGGGTACAGAGAGAAAAGAAGTTGACCACTAGGAACCCAGACTTGATAGGACCCTATTAATTGAAAGGGTTTCCGATGCCCTGCCTGACAGACAGCTGGGTGGAAAGAGCCTCCTCCCACCTCGCAGTTGTCATAACAGACCCTTTATTCCAGGATCATCAGGGACTGCTCTTAAGAGCTTTTGATAGATGGCATTTTCTACAGTGTTAGTAGTGGAAAGAGGGGGAGGAGAATCCATTTGCTGCACAGGCAGTTTTTGTGGCTGTAACAAGCCTCCCCCACCCGCTTCAGACCTGACAGTGTGAGACAGAGCACACACACTGGCTTGTTACCACTCGCCTTCTGTGGCCTCTGGGGTTCCTTTCACTTTAGCTGTGTTTCTAGATCCTTTGCATCTCTCCAAGGCAGAAGCATCCAAGGCAGCAGGGAAATGGCAAAGAAACACAAGGCTGTGCTGTTTCGGGAACACACTGAGCTTGTGTCCACACTCTGGAGGTAGAAATTCTGCCCGAAGAAAAATATGTCGCTACAGGCTTCTTTGCTTTCCAAAGCACACAAAAATGAATTCCCTTAAACCATAGGTACCCCAATGCCTGACATGTGGATGACCTTGACGAAAATGACTCCCCATGAAAGGAAGAATATAGACGGGTGGTTTCCACCTCCCCCAGGGGGGCTTGTAAAACACACGATTATACTCACTTAGGCTCTGAGAAAATCCTGCTTCTCCTACATCTAACTCCTCTTTCTCTCATTCACCAAGGTATTTCAGAATGTAATGGACATTGAGATTTTTTTTTTTTGCTTTGCTGTTTATAATTTAAAAAAAATATTTTATTAGGGGGCTGGAGAGATGGACTAGTGGTTAAGAGCACTGACTGTTTTTGCAGAGGACCTGGGTTCGATCCCCAGCACCCACATGGTGGCTGAGAACCAGTTCCAGGAGAATGCAACACCCTCTTCTGACCTCTGCGGTGTTAGATGACGTGAGTGCACAAACCTACATGCAGACAGTACATTCATACACATAAAAAAATAAATAAAATTTAAAAAATTTTATTGAAGTTTTGTGTCTTACATACAACATTTTTCAATCCAATTTAGACTCATTCCCCTTTCCCTGCCCCTCCCTCCACCCATGCTCATGCATTCTAACAATCATGACTTGCTCTTTTTCTTAGTCTTTTTGAGACAGGGTTTCTCTGTAGCCCCAGCTGTCCTGGAACTCACTATGTAGACCAGGCTGGCCTTGAACTCACAGTGATCCGCCTGCCTCTGCCTCCCAAGTGCTAGGATTAAAGGCATGTGACACTACACGGGCTTTCTTAGTGTTTTAAAAGTTTTTCTATGCAGTGGTTTACTGTTTGGGGCAGAAGATTGCTGTTTCAGTCAGTTTTTTGACCCAGTTCTTTTGTTGCTGTTATTTTCTCCAATTTGTATTGGTCCAAAATATGCATATAAATAAATATATATATACACATATATATTTCACACATATACCAAAATTATGACATCTGAGAATAAACTATATGTTAATTCCAGAACATGTTTAGGAATTCACATTTTTCCCTTTTACTTTTATGTTAGACATTGAGATTATTTTAACTATACTCTTGATCTACTATATTATAAAATGTAAATTGCAAAGTTCAATATTTCTACTATCTATAGACATAAGTTTTTGGTTTTTTTTTTTAAATTTTATTTATTTCTGTATGTGTATGAATGTACTGTCTGCATGAATGTACTGTCTGCATGCAAGTTTGTGCACCCGTGTCGTGCAATGCCGCGGAGGTCAGAAGAGGGTCTCGGATTCCCCTGGGACTGCAGTTCTCCTGGAATTGGAGTTTCAGACGGTTCTCGGCCGCCATGTGGGTGCTGAGGATCGAACCCGGGTCCTCTGCAAGAGCGGTCGGCGCTCTTAACCGCTAGGCCATCTCTCCAGCCCCAGACATAAGTTTTTTTTCAGTACACCTTGCAGCTAATTAACTGCCTCGATCACATTGAGAAGTCTCATTCTGGGAGCACCATTAGTGATCCTTCCTAGGAGCAAAAGGTTTGCGCGCCGTGTGATAACTGGACATGTTGTGCCTATACTTGGTATTCTTTGGAGAGAAGCCTTGGAAAGCAAGATACCAGTACATTCTGTAAACATAGCTTCACCTTTTCTTCAAGGCTCACAAAGATAGCAGTAACTTGCTGATGGTTGAGGCAGATTTCACATTCCACGTATTTTCTTTCAGTTGTTCAGAGTGAATGAAGCCTTTCACTGGGCTACTTGGGGTTCTCTTGGCTGCTACATGGAACCAAGTGAGTTTCAGTCAAGATAAGAGTGGATTTTCTCTTTCTAAGATGCACAACATTATGAGCAATTACAAATTGTCCCAATGAAAATCTGTACGACCCTCAGCCAAGGCACGATAAAAGATCTCCATGAAAATGACAGGGAATTCACTTCCAGCCTAATCATGGGCTTGTCACCTGCTCACCATCTTTTCTGTTCTTTCTAAGAGATTGCTATTCATACTAGGATGCCTGTTACAGCAATAGGTTTGAAAGGAAACTTTCCTTCCCTATATTCTAAGAATATTCTCTTTTGGCAGTACATAATCTCTTAAAAATGATTCTTCTTTCAGATCGCTGCAGATATGTCATCCAGTGCTTTTGGTATGAATGTAGGACTGATAGATTGAGATAGCAGGATGGATTGCAGGGTTTTCATTACCATAAATCCCTTGTCACATCCCCAGTGTGATGGAAGCTCTTTGGTAGATAACATAAACTCATTAATCACCACTCTCTTAAACTAAGTACCACAGAAAGAATTTTAAATGTTCCACATTCCAACATTTGTAGTGCCCCCTACCCCCTTAAAAATACCCTCTTTTATTAGTTCATGATGTTTAAGATAGCTCACGTTAACTCAGTGAAAAAAGATTGTGCTGGTGTGAGGAGGGGGCCAGGGAAAATTGGCAAGAAGATTAAATTCTGTCTTCAATCCAAACTAGATTGCATGCTTGTGTCAATGTCCTTCTCTTCCCAGAGAATGCTGGCAGACTTCCAGTTTATTAAAAACAACAATCTACCACTGATCTCCTCTCTGTCTCCACGATGCAAAGATGGATTATTTACTCAAACAGAACAGTTCACTGAGGTATAAGAGCAAAAATGCATTTTAGGGGCGGTTGTTTACGGCGGCCGCGTGAAGCACTACTCTGTTCAATACACACACTTTTGATGACAGCTTGGGAAGAGCAGAGCAGGCAGGCTGCTGTTCTAAACGCCATGAACACAACCTTCATCCAGGCATTCAGTGATGCAGCTTACACTAAATACAGGTATATACTGCTTTTTCAGTATACTCCTGTCTGCAAAGCAATGCGCTCTGGAATGAGTCTTCTCTTATGAAATGTTTTGGGGCTCCCCTTTCCCGAAACAAAATAACGTCTCACAGTATTGGTTTCGCTGCTGGGCTTTTCTCCTGCATTTAACATTGAGAGAGTATTTGCGAATATTTAACTTTCTTGGAATATGAAATGATTGAACTGAAGTTTATCTGTTCACACATTCATTGCCAATATATGGGTGTTTATAAAAGAGAAATTTATACATGCCCAGACTTATGTCTTAGTGCAAAAAAGCTGAGGTCTTCCTTTTGTCACATAAAATCATATATAATTCCAGCAGAGATTTCCAAGGTTAAAAGTTCTGCTGAGTTTCCAAAGGGCAGGGGCAAATGTCAGCCACATAGATTTCACATCAGGGGCCCTGTCTGAGGCAGCAGAGCCAGTGTCTGGGGATAGGCCTGCTAAGCCTGCTTTGTTTCCAGGTAGCATTTTGTAAATCCCAATCTTTGATAAGGACACAGTAGAGTGAATGGTGTCTATGACTGAATGGTTGTTGAATCTTTAAGATATGATTCAGTGCGCCACTGTGCGAACAGAACACAATAACATTAAACACCAGATGGGATTTCAAAGCCCATCAGATACACAGATTCCTTTTTCTCCTTAACAAAAGATCAGCCAAGCCTCATGTCTAGGAAAAGAGAAAGAAAGACGAAAGGAATGAAAGAAAGAAAAAGAAAGGAGCCCATTAAGATAAATGGGTTGATTTGGTTTTGTCTTGCTTGGCTGTTACAGGAAAGGCATCTGAATGGGTCCAATTACAGCCCAGCCTCCAGATCAAAGGCTGACCTGCAGTGATGGGTCAAGCTGGTCTGAACTGTGTTAACCCGATCAGCACGAAACCCTAAACTGAGGGCCTAGGAAACACAACTCTCTCAACTGGACCCACTGCACCAATTAACCAAGGCCTTTGCCTCTGCCTTGGGGGAAACCTGAGAGGGTTTCATTGGTCAGAACAATGTGTGAGAAGAGGATGAGGAGGAGGAGAAGGGGAGAGGGAGGGAGTCCAGTAATGTAGATGAGATCACTGAACTCACAAGTTTAAAATGGAGCTGTCCATCAAAAGTCACCCTCCAGATGCTGCCCCACCCCATGCTGTGTGAGCAAAGAAGGAACTGGAGCAGAGCTTGCACACTTGTGATGGTACAGAACACAGAACCCATGGAGGGAAATCCAGTTTCAGGTGACTCTGAACATGTGGACACCCCTGTAGCAGAGATGGGCAGTGGTGAATTTATGTGTCAATTGACTGGGCTGTGATCATGCTTCATATTTCCATGAAGGTATTTGTTTTGTTTTGTTTTTGTTTTTGTTTTTTGAATAAGATTAAACCCGAGGTCTGTGAACCCAGAGGAAAACAAACAGATGAAAGCTTTTAAAGAATGAAAACCTCCCTTGAGCAAGAAAGAAAACCCTCAGCAGATTGCCTTTGGACTGAAACGGCCATTCTTCCAAATTATCCTTCCCCTTCCACCTTCTGGATTTACTAAGCTACACAAAGATGTCAACCTGTGATTAAACCTCCTTCTCTCTCCCCTTTAAATACAACACACCCTTCAAAGTATATTATGTGCCACAGATTATTAACTTTAAAGTAATTATTTAAAATCTGATAAATGAAGACTGTGTACTGCCTTGATTATAGCAGGAATAGAATTTGGAAAAAGACCACTCCATATTGTTTCCAGTTAGATTACCCTTGGATTAAATAGCTGCAGGAAATCTCACACATTCACACCCAAATGAACAAGAGTTAGGGGGCATCCACACAGCCTACTAGAAACGCTGTCTCCACATGATTCCTTACAGATGCCTGTAAGTAGCATCCTGGGTCACACAGCTCTGACACACAAATCGACCCCTAACAGTGCTGGCTGTGTGCTTTCTCCCTGACATGGTTTTGCATGAACAAAAAGGGCTACGTTTCTGTGCTGACCACTCCTTTCATTCATGAACATTCTTTCATCCTTCCACTGAGGAATCTGGCTGCTCCGTGTGCCTGTTTAGAATGCAAGAGATGTCTACTTTTATGACTGATTTCAGTAGGGACTGTAGGCAGTGAAGATTTTCTGTGGGAGCCAATGGCCCAGTTTGAGTTGAATTATCAGCTTTTTACTTAATACTGTATCTCTCCTTTCAGCTGCAGACATTTTCTACACTTTTTCTCTCCCCAGGGTTAGGGGACAGTGAAATGCTACTTTCAGAAAGATGCAGGTGTCCAAACCCCTGGTGATGTCTAACACCTATTGAACACATTTCAGATGACAAAAGGCGTACTGTGAGCCCAGAGTCACAGTGTTCGCACAACATGGCAGCAAACATTGTAAACTCCTCACCTGCTTAATAAATGAGTTAGAGCTGGTTCTGGGCTGAGAGCAAGTTTGAAATTTTATAGTCAGGCAAGGAAGAGATAATAAGTAGGGGAGAGGTGTGAGGAAGGGTTAATGAGGGGGTACTGGCGACACACACTGTCACACCATCCTCCTGATCGCTAGACTGAGAAGTCGATGATTTTTGCTTCCAGGATTGGACTTTTATAACAACTTAAAACAAGCCTCTTTAAATAAATCTCCATCAGACAATGTGTCAACACTTCATTGGTTTCAATAGAATTAGTTTTCTAAATGCTCTTTTCTGAAGCAATTTTTGTACTTGAAAATACATTACAAGGAACATTTACTATAACTACAGTACAGCGATACAGAATCTGACAAGTCGGGTTTTAATCAGCACGAGTGGCACACCAAACACTCCCTACACTGATTCTCCCCTCCCATTTCTCTACCAGGGTTAATAAACCCAGGAACTTAAGGTCATTTTCTCTGGTATTTGCTGTAAATAATAGCCAGAACTGAAACTGTTTCTTACCAAAATGAACCTGGCTAATAGCCTTGCAAAGATGCCCGAGCAGTTGTGATTTAATAGCTGTACATAACTCAAGCCCTTTATATACCCCATGCCAAATAAACCATAAGATCATTTTGCTAGCTGAGTAGTAACACACCCAAGAGATCAGAGTCAGGGAACCGCCTGTCCACAATTGCTTGCATTATTTAGACACAAACATAGCTAAACCCAGCCAGGAGTTGTTGAAAATTCAATGTCCCCAGTTCCCACATGTTCTAGGTGACCTATTCCTGGTACATGTAGCATAAACCTAAGTGACACAAAAAACCATTTCCTTTGTACACTCTTCTCCTTAACCTCAGTGTGCGGTTTACTTGCTAGCTCTTTTAGGTTTTCTCCCTCCCGCCCATTCCCCTAAGAAGGAAATTGAGAAAGAATATAGTCTTTCAAGTACTCTAATAGAGACTGTGGGTCCTATTATAAAAAGCCATTTAACCCATTTCACTTGTTTCACCTCTTCTGAAACTGGAACAGAGATGAAAGGGCAACAGGCACTGTACTTTGTGCTGTGTTTATGTTAGCAAAGGGAGAATGAGCTGAGGGGCGATGGAGCCTCTGCGCATGCTCTTGAGGACATCCAGGTGTACTCTGAGACTTCCTGGGAACTGAAAGCACAGACAAAGAGCCTCACTCCCTGGAACTTGGGTTTGGTTCCAGAGACACTGGGCACAATGCAAAATGTGTTTGGGGGCCACACCCACCTGGGGTGGATCCCATCCTTTCTGCTGCTCACACTGAAGCTAATGACATGAATACTCTGATCTTCATTTTTCTCACCTATAAAATAAGGATAGAATCCAGCTTTTTTGGTTGATATGAGCATTATAAATACCACCACTAACTGCTTGGAAGAGCAGAAGGTGAACGAATGCTGGTTACTCCTCTTGTGGTGGCTCAGATGGTAATCATAAAGCAATCTACATTTATCAAGGACCAAGTAGTCAGTAGGTACTGTGCTAGGATGGGATTGGGTTTCTGTCAGAGGGGATTTCAAAGACACGTTGGGAAAGTGGACAAGGAGGCCTGCAATTCCTATCAAAAACTGTGAGTGCCAATATCTTAAGCATACACACTTGGATGGGACAAGTGAACCTGAGCCTGTTCAGCCTCAAAGACTCCTGTAGTGGAAGACAGGAATTTTCAACTTGGAATAGGTAAACTTGCAAGGCTTCTTCAAATCAGTTGTCTTACTGGGGCTAGAGAGATGGCAGTTAAGCTTTTGCACAGGACCGGAGTTCTGCTCCCAGCACCTGAATCAGAAAGCTCACAGCTGCCTGTAATTCCAACTCTAGGGGATCGAACAGCTTCTTCTGGCCTCTAGAGCAACCATAAACACACAGACACACACACACACACACACACACACACACACACACACACACCAAAATTAAAATAAATATATTTTTTAAAGAGTCTTTCCATCTAAATTAAATTTTAGAAAATTTGGGGGACTAATTCATAGAGGCTCTCTGCCTTCCACCTGATTTTTTGGGGGTTTTTTTTTTTTTTGGTCTTTTCAAGACAGGGTCTCCCTATAGTCCCAGCTGTCCTGGAACTCTCTCTGTAGACCAGGCTGGCCTTGAACTCACAAAGATCCACCTACCTCTGCCTCCCAAGTGCTAGGATTAAAGGCGTGCGGCACCACGCCTGGTCCACCTGATTTTAACAATATCTTTTTCAGCCAAAGAATTTCCTTGATAAGAATGCATAATAAGTTTGTCATGATTCCATGCTGTAGAAAAAGAAAAGACCTTTTTCAAGCACATGGTATATATCTGCAGTGGTCGGATCCATTTTTGATTGTTTTATCTTACAACTTGGATCTTTGTAGCTTTGACCCACTTAACTTCTCTAAAGTTAAATTAAAAATTATCAAAATTGACCAAATAGAATATTTGGTGATGCACTGTTCAGAGGCTGGGAATAGAAATCATATTTCTTCAATGGCTTCTCTTTGTCATCTTTTTGTGTGATACCCTTAGGAAGATTATGAAAATGAAATTAGACTTTATTTCTACTTTCAAAGGTATTGCTTTCTACAGTTGAAGGCTGATATCAACTATGATTGAAAGCATTGGTAATCAGGTAATTTTAGAAATTGTTTGCAGTACTCTTTAAGAGGAAAATAAGAGCTGGAAAGATGGCCTAGTGGTTAAGAGCACTGGCTGCTCTTGCAGAGGACCCGGGTTCGATCCCCAGCACCCACATGGCGGCCGAGAACCGTCTGAAACTCCAATTCCAGGAGAACTCCAGTTCCAGGGGAATCCGACACCCTCTTCTGACCTCCGTGGCATTGCACGACACGGGTGCACAAACCTGCATGCAGACAGTACATTTATACACATACAGAAATAAATAAAATTTTAAAAAAAGGAAAATAAAAACATAGTTGGATTCTTTTGTGCTAAGAATGATCATTCCCACGAACAGAATTCATTCCTGCTTTCCTCTATCCTTTCATTTTTGTTTATTCTGGATGTTATATCAAAGATTATTTTATGTTTTTCTTGGTTTGTTTATTTTTCTCTTGTGAAAACTGGGCCCGTATTAACGTTACTAGTAGAAGGGCCTAGTCACTATGGGTCTGTGAAAACATTAGTAAGAAGGAATGGAATTGTTTCATTGTGGTGATCGAGGTGTGAAAGGTCCCAGCTTCTTCTATAAAAGCCTCACTTGGTTTGATGTTCCCAGCTCCCAGGGTCCTGGGGATGGGTCACATGTCTCCTGGATGCTTTCCTGATCAGAATCCTATTATCATCTTGAGAATTTTTGTTCATTAAATACTCATGACTTTTCCTGAACAGACATTTTTTTAATTAAGTGTGAATGATTGCATTGAACATTTAAAAGCTAAAAATATAAAGTTGAATCATCTGGTGGGATATTCTATGTTCATTCAATCTGCGATCCATTTCTCATGCAGATCTTCCTGAACTCTCATTAGAATTTGCAGCCCGTCCCCATCTCCCCCCCACTTTTTCATGTATTCACTCACCTGGTCTCTATTTCTTTACTACAATTCAAAGTCCAGTGGGTACACATTTTGTCTATTTACCCGTAACTCTCTAGCTGCTAAAACAGAAGCTTAGACACACTAAGCTCTTGAATGTCAAAGTTTGTTAGATGACTGAGTAAATTAGAGATTTGTGTTTCACATACAAAAGACAGGGATCAGAGAATGGACCTGAATGGAAGGTCAAAAGAAAATAAATGATTTAATTTAATGTTTTCAATGGAGTTTCCCAAGGGTAGGGAAAATGACTCAACTCAGGGAAGGAAAGATTAAGGAAAACAGGCTATAGTGCTAATCTCAGCTAGCCTCTGGGGATCTGAGGAAAGCCTAGGTGATACTTTTCTGTACTGGTCACCCAGTAACAGAGTTGCTGTCATATTTTAGTTCAAGAAAGACGCTGGACCTACAAAAGCAAAAAATGATTTCCTTGGGTAGAGTGACAAATGAAAACAGATTTCCTACATTCAACTGAAGTTGATTCAATTTGAAGTTAAATCTTGCACTGTGAATTAGCTCATCTATCTTTATACCTCATTAAATCCAATGGCAGACAATAACAACTTAGAAGTTATAAAAATATGAATTAACAGGCTGGAGAGATAGCCTAGTGGTTAAGAGCACCAACTGCTCTTGCAGAGGAACCAGGTTCAATCCCCAGCACTCACATGGTGGCTGAGAACCGTTTTTAACTCCATTTCCAGGGGAATCTGACACCCTCTTCTGACCTCCACGGCATTGCACAACACGGGTGCACAAACCTACATGCAGACAGTACATTCATACACATAAAAAATAAATAAAAATAAAAAAATATGAACTAAGAAGTGATAGGAGGCCAGGCATGGTGGAGCACGACTTTAATCCTAGCACCTGGGAGGCAGAGGCAAGCGGATCTTTGTGAATTCAAGGCCAGCCTGGTCTACAGAGTGAGTTCCAGGACAGCTGGGGCTACAGGGAGACCCTGTCTCGAAAAGACAAAAAAAAAAAAAAAAAAAAAAAAAAAAAACAAAAGTGATTAGGAGGACATGTTAAGGATGAGAACACACAGAAAACTCAAGAGACAAATGAAAGAAAAGAGGACACCTAGAAAAGCAGTTCAGAATATGTAATTATTGATTATCAGAGAAAATGGAGAAAGAATAAGAGAATTGTCAAAATGATGGAGAAAGATAGGGGCCTCCATTTTATTTATTTATTTATTTTGTCTTTTTTTTTTTCGAGACAGGGTCTCCCTGTAGCCCCAGCTGTGTCCTGGAACTCACTCTGTAGACCAGGCTGGCCTTGAACTCACAAAGATCTGCCTGCCTCTGCCTCCCGAGTGCTAGGATTAAAGGCATGCACAGGGGCTGGAGGGATGGCCTAGTGGTTAAGAGTGCCAACTGCTCTTGCAGAGGACCCGGGTTCGATCCCCAGCACCCACATGGCGGCTGAAAGCCGTCTGTGACTCCAATTCCAGGAAAACTCCAGTTCCAGGGGAATCTGAGACCCTCTTCTGACCTCCGCGACATTGCATGACACAGGTGCACAGACCTACATGCAGACAGTACATTCATACACATACAAAAAATAAATAATAAAAATAAATAAATAAATAAAAGCGTACGCCACCATGCCCAGCAAGGGGGGGGGTCCTCCATTTCAAGTGGATTTAAGTGCAGTCAAATCATCGTTAATCATGACATTAAAAAATGGCAAGACCCTGATAGCATCCTATAAAGCTTGATACTAAATGAATGGACAACAGTACCTTTAAATTTCCAAGAGAAATGTTTCAGAGACTAGAATTATAGATCAGTATGAAGGTATCCATTCGATTATCACAGGAGCATCAGTATGAAGGTATCCATTCGATTATCACAGGAGCATTTGCTCCTTCATGCCCCTTAGAATAGAATAAAGTTGTCACAACCCTTATATTACATGCATAGGGAGATGCCACTGAAAGTTGATGGAAAGAGAAATAGCTTCAGGAATGTAATTCAAAATATAAACTACAATATATTGAATTTCATTCCTCCAAATGAAAACATTATTATGAATTGACAAAATAGGGAGGAGAGGATTGAAAATGTACACAGAGTATGCTAGAAATAAATAAGAAACTAAATGTATATCTGTTATTTGCTGCTGCATAACAAATTTCCTCCATACCTTGCATTTTAAAACAACACCAAGAATTTATAATCTCTCGAAGGAATTTGCTATAGTGTGGTTGAGGAGTCCTAGTTCACCTTCTCTTGAAGTTGCTGTCATCTTTCTGAGATGAGCCACTATCCTGGATGATGGCAGGTCACAGTCTTCCCACACACGGCTTATTTAGTGCTCTCAAAACATACCAGCTACTCTCTCCCAAATAAATGATCCAGAAACCAGCTTTTAGCTAGCCCAAAAATCACATACTTCCACTTCTTTTAACATTCTATTGGTCATATTGATTGACTTCGCAAGGGTATAAATCCCAGGAAATGCTAATCATTGAAAGTCACCTTAGGAACTGGCTACCACAGATATATGAGCTTGCTGTTTAGAATTATGAAGCAAAATCAAAAGTATAAACAATAAAAATACTAACAGGAACTTTTTATAGTGTATGTGTATATTTTATTAAGAATGTCGTCATCTTGCTAGGCCTGGTAGCACACACCTTTAATCCTACCACTCAAAAGGCAGAAGCCAGAAGATCTCTGAGTCAGAGTAGTGACTTCCAGACCAGCCAAGGCTACATAGTGAGATTCTGTCTCAAAAATAGTTCGGGGATTGGGCTGGAGAGATGGCTCAGTGGTTAAGAGCACTGACTGCTCTTGCAGAGGCCCTGGGTTCAATTCCCAGCACCCTCATGGTGGATAAGAACCGTATGTAACTCCAGTTCCAGGGGAATCCGACACCCTCTTCTGACCTCTACAGCATTGCATGACATGGGTGCACCTACTTACATGCAGACAGTACACTCATACACATAAAATAATAAATAAAAAAATAGTTGGGGGTGGGGAGGATAGTGGTTGGAGAGATGGCTCAGTGGTCAAGAACACTGACTGCTCTTGCAGAGAACCTGGGATCTATTCCCAACACCCACAGGGCAGCTAACAAACATCATTAACTCTAGTTTCAGAGGAATCCAACACTGTCTTCTGACCTCAAAAGCATTGCAGAACACAGGTGCACTCACATACATGCATGAAATGCATTAGTACACATAAAATAATAAATAAAACATTTTTTTAAACATTTGGTCATCTTAAAGAAGCATAGTGTGGGGCTGGAGAGATGGCCTAGCGGTTAGGAGCACCGACTGCTCTTGCAGAGGACCCGGGTTCGATCCCCAGCATCTACATGGCAGCTGAGAACTGTCTGTAACTCCAATTCCAGGAGAACTCCAGTTCCAGGGGAATCCGAGACCCTCTTCTGACCTCCGCGGCATTACACGACACGGGTGCACAAACCTACATGCAGACAGTACATTCATACACATACAAAAATAAATAAAATTTTAAAAAATTAAAAAAAAAGAAGCGTAGTGTACTACAAGGGGGAGATTGCAGATAGTAAAATCAGATCAGGAAAATGGTGCACAGCAAAAGGGAAGCCGAGAAAGTCATAGATGGCCTTGGAGGAACAAAACAAATTCAGGATAAAGAACAAAGTGGGTGAGGTGAAAAAATCACAGAGTGTGCCAATAGTCAACTAGCTCAAGTATAATTAACAGTTAGTAGGCCCCAAGACAATGCAGTTGTTGCTACCCGTCACAGGGACAAAAAGGGATGAAAAGGTTAAAGAACCAGGTGAGTAGCAATCAGGAAGCAAAGGTGGTTAAAGACGCTCAAGGCCAGCCTGGTTTACAAAGAGGGTTCCAGGCTAACCAGGGCTACAGAAAACAAAATGAAGCAAAAGCAAAAGATTGAAGAAAGCTCATGGGACTTGTCAGGTGAACCAGTATATATTACATAGCATGGAAATTCAGAGAGGGAGCTTTCAAAATGTGGAGAGGGAAAGGAATGAGGTCTTCGCTGAAATGTGTAACATTCTTAGATAAATGCCAAAGAGTGTAGGATTACTGTGCCAGCATCGCAATCACCTGAACAAAACAATTTATCTTTTAAGAGTGGGCCAGAACTTGGAGGACACTTGTTCTCAGGATATCTCTCAGAACCATCTGTCTCCTGGAATTGTGCCGATCAGAGTCTCTCTGAATCTCTATTTCTGAAACTCTTCAGTCAGAACCCATCCATGATTTTATTCTTCAGCTTCAGTTCCAGAAGTACAAGTTTGGCACCACCCTAATATTAACAGACTATCTGGCCCTTTCATCCCTAGATCTAGAAGATCTCCTTTATCCAAGGTCAATCATCCTGCCCAACCCCCACTGTGCTCAATGGAGATGGGTGTGCTCCCTTTCAGAACTGTACTATGTTACTTTTCAAGCATACCTGCATTCATTCATTATCTTTTGGTGTGGGGTACCAAACTGAGGTTGTCAAGGAAATGAGATCAGGTACCCAGGTCACAACACACAAGACTAAATGGTTTTGAGGTGTTAATTAAAAGCCATTAGTCCAGATTAGTATTCGTCTTTCCTAGAAGAGAGAATTTTATAAACAAGAGAAAAGCAACTTACTGTACACAGGAGATCCACAATAAGGCCGTCAACAGATGTCTCTGAAGAAACATTTAAGGTCGAAGAGAGCTGGATGACATATTCAGAGTGTTGAAAGGAAAATTTGTCACATGGGGCTAGAGAGATGGTTCATGGGTAAGCACACCTGCTATTCTTACAGAGGACCAAGGTTTGGTTCCTGGCACCCATGTGGCAGCTAACAACCATCCATAATTTCAGCTCTAAAGGATCTGACATCTTCTTCTGGTTCTGTGGGCACTGCCTGCGTGGGTACCTATAGATACACGCAGGTAAAACACTCATACACATAAAAATAAAAATAAATACAAGTTTAAAACAAAACAATCCCCTCCCTCCCAAACCTCTGAATTGCCAAGTAAGACTACTATATCTCAAAAAAAGACCTTCAGAAATAAAAGAGAGATAAAGACTTTCAAACTTAATAATGAAAAGAGAAGTCTAATTTTTTTTAAATATATTTTTTTTAATTTTATTTATTTTTTTGTATGTGTATGAATGTACTGTCTGCATGTAGGTTTGTGCACCCGGTTGTGCAATGTCGCGGAAGTCAGAAGAGGGTGTCAGATTCCCCTTGAATTGGAGTTAAAGACAGTTCTCAACCACCATGTGGGTGCTGGGGATCGAACCTTGCCAGGTCCTCTGCAAGAGCAGTCAGCGCTCTTAACCGCTAGGCCATCTCTCCAGCCCCGAGAAATCTAATTTTAAAATGGGCAAATGACCTGAATAGACAGTTCTCAAAAGAAAACAGAAGTTACCAATACAAATATTTTAAAAATTCTCAACATTAATATTGCTAGGATATGCAAATCAAGTCACCTTCCATCTGTTAAATGACTACTGTTCTGAGGGCTGGAGAGATGACTCAGCTGTTAAGAGCACTGGCTGCTCTTGGAGAAGACCTGGCTTCAATTCCCAGCACCCACATGATAGCTAAAAGCCATCTGTAACTTCAGTTCCCTGGGAATCTGATGCTCTCTTCTGACCTCTGTGAGCAATGTATGACCCAGGTTAATTTACATCGTAGAGGCAATATGCTTATACATACACAAAAATAAAAAATAATAAATAAAACATTTTTTACCCTTCAAAGATGTAATCTTTTTTATAAAACATATTAAAAAAAAAAAAACAACAACAACTACTAAAAGGAGACCCTGTCTCAAAAAGACAAAAAACAAAACAAAACAAAACAAAAAACTACTGCCAGGCATGGTGGCACATGCCTTTAATCCTAGCACTTGGGAGGCAGAGGCAAGTGGATCTCTGTGAGTTCAAGGTCAGCCTGGTCTACAGAGTGAGTTCCAGGCCAGCTGGGGAGGACCATGTCTCAAAAAGGCAAAAAACAAACAAACAACAACAACAACAACAAAAAAAAAAACAAAAAAATAAACCCCAACTACTGTTCAGGAAGATGAAAGAAAAAGAGAACAAGTGTTAGTGAAGATGTAGGGAAAATGTACACTGTTGGTGTGAGTATAAATTATTACAGTCATAGTGCAAAACAGAAGGTGGCTGCTCCAAAAATCAAAAATAAAGTTGAAATATAAGCTAAAAATTGTACTACTATATATGTATCCAAATGAAATAAAATTAACATGCCAAAGAGATGTCTATACTCTCATGTTCAGTGGGGCATTATCTACAATGGCGAAAGTATAAAACTATTCTATAGTCCACCATGAATGAATGGCTAAATAAAATGTAGTCTGAGATATCCCAGCCTCCCCCAAAGTGGAAAAACAATAGATGGTTTCCTAGGAGAACCTTATCCCAAATAAGGAATTTCCCAGACAGCTCTGAGATTTCATCTAAAGAATTAAAAACATGCAAATTAATAAAGAACAAAAAAAATCTTATTTTTCTTAGGTTGCATGGCTGGAACTGGCCAGTTTCAATGGGGAGCCTCATTTTGAAGCCTGCTGTGTCATTATCTCACAGATGCTCAATAGACCTTTTCTTTGTCTCTACATCTAGGCTCATTAACTCAAACCCTATTTACTCCTATTGCGATATGAAAGCCGGGTGTAATTCACTCACTAGAAATGACTGTAGGGAAAAAAAATACAGTGGAAGAGACAGAGGTTTGAGGAGTAGGAAAGTTTCATCCCTAGCTCTAAATTACTCCCAGTGCCTTTTAAATATGACCTGGCATTTATTAATGGTACCACATGTCAACTATCTTTCTCCTGTTATGTATTTATTTATCCATCTATCTACTTATTTACTTATTTATTCATTCATTTATTTTTCTGTGTCCATGCATGTGTGGTAGCCAGAGGATAGCTTCTGGGAGTCAGTTCTCTCCTTGCACCATGGGGGTCCTAGGGATTGAACTCAGGTCATACTTCTTGGCAGCAAGCACGTTTACCTACTTTCCTTCCCCACAAGTCTCCATCTTTAATTGACCTTATCCATCTCATCACCACAATTTTGAACTCTGGAAGAAGAAACCCAAATTACCAGCATAATCCTGAACAGTGCTGATCCAGGTGACATTAAGCTATATTGACATGCTCAGTAATTCTTGATGAGATTTTATCATTTCCAAGATTGTACTGAAATTAAAAATATATGGGAGGAAATCTTAGAACTTCTGTCTTCTTTGCTCTCTCTATAATGACAGTGAAGAAAACTATTTGTTGAACTTGTCCTTCTGGATAATCAAATCCAATAGTGGCCATCTGGGGATGTTGGGAGCCTCATGCACACGGCAAGATACAGGGATTCACAGCACCCTTCCTGCTTCCAACTTCTTTCCTCAAGTGGATCCATTTGAGGTGAGCCTCAGAGCTACATTAAAAATAAAATATATTTTAAACATCTTAATGCTCAGGTCCTTTGTGTCTTGAATAATAAACCGGACATCACACAGCAGTTGTGTTGGTGGAAGTATATTTATTAAAAGGAGAGTAGAAACACAGTGCCCACTCAACAGAATGGGAGTGTCAGATCAGGGCTGTGGCTCAGGAGTTCTTTGGGGGGGGCTCTTTGTTGCATTTGACAGAAGGAGTTGCTGCTCCCCAGGCATGTGGAACAGGGTGATTCCTGACCCTGCCACATAAACTGTTAGATAACCTTTGTTGAGGTGCTTTGGAAAGATCTGTGGCTGCATATCCCATAATTTAAAAAACGTATGATCTGTCATGAATACTCATGAGATTATGAATTGGGGTTTTCCCACACAGGTCCTTTCAAGGACAGATTCTCCCTCGCTGCATTGTTCCCAGTATTGGTTTAAGTTGGCTTTGTTGATTTCTTCTTCTACCAGGAAGTGCCTGATCCTGAATTCCAGAACTGGAGGAGAAGCTCTGGGTTTACCTTCCCGAAAGAATTTGTTAAATGCCTGTCCTGTTGGTTAGCTGTGTTCTTTTGGTTGACCAGAAATAAGGATCCCGCTGGTTTGAAGTCTTGGCTCTTGGCTATGTACTCACCACCTAGGCTCTGAGCTCAAGGCCAGCTTTGCCTAGAGCTTTGTCCCTATCCACATGGGATGAACTGAAACTCAGAGAGCAGACAATGGTTAGAAATATTCGCAGCCAACAGGGCCCAGGTAACACAGGGACCAACAGCGGGAAGCCCTATGAGGAGGGCCTAGGTAACAGGATGTAGAAACAGAATTGTACATATGAAAAGGGTCTGAAGAGGAAGAAAGTATCCAATAGAGTTTCAGTGTCAACCCTGCAACCTGAACAACAGTGATGATGGGCAAATCATATGGAGTAGGATGACGGGAATCTAGATGCTTTGGGTTCAGGTGTGTTGAGTCTGTGCCAGTGTCTTCTCAAATGTCTGTCCTCCATAAATGAAAATCGATTTATTTATTTATTTATTTATTTATTTATTTATTTATTTATTTATGTCCTTTCGAGACAGGGTCTCCCTGCATCCCCAGTTGTCCTGGAACTCACTCTGTAGAACAGGCTGGCCTTGAACTCACGAAGATCCACCTGCCTCTGCCTCCCAAGTGTTAGGATTAAAGGCGCGTGCCACCACACCCGGTGAAAACCGCTTTATTTATGTTTATATCTCAGCTATTTTTTTGTAAGAGGTTGCACCATCACATGCTAAAAATTATCTGATTTTTCTTTTCTTTTCTGATTTGTCCTGTGCTGATCTGATTTTCTTGCCACAATGAAGCATCTGTAGCTTAAACATACAAGTTGCTCATCCAGAGTCATGTCGTATTTAGGAATGTATGTTCTCCAGAGCTGGGATGCTCTAACATCCCGCAGATGTTTCTAAGCTGTGGTGGTAAATCCTCCCAGATGTCTCTGATTGCATTTAGCTTGTCTCAAGTCCTTTTCTCATCTTGTGTGTTCTCTTCATTTAATCTCTTCATGTAATCTAAAGGAACTTAGAGGAGATTCAATGATGTGAAAACGTGAAAAGAGTTGACTTCATAAAGTTATTCTGAGATCCCGAAATAAGTGGGTGAGTCTGTGAGAGTCCCAGGAACCTGCTGTTGGGTTTCCTTATCCTCTCAGTTTGTCTATCTTACATGCTGGGGCATTTGGGTGACATCGTGAGGGCATAGAACAAGAAAGAGAGTGGATGCCAGTCCGTGTGGCTTAATAAGCGAATTTTGAAAGGCAATATTTTTGGGTCACTTTAATATAAACAAAATGTATGGTAAATGAACCTTTTAACTCCTTTCTCCTGCATTTTCCCCTTAAATGGGAATCAGTTCCATATCTTATAATCAGACTCAGTTCTTCCATTTAACAAATGAACCAAGCCTTTTTTTCTTTTTTTTTTTTTTTTTTTTTTTTTTTTTTTTTTTTTTTGTCTTTTCGAGACAGAGTCTCCCTGTAGCCCCAGATGTCCTGGAACTCACACTGTAGACCAGACTGGCCTTGAACTCACAAAGATCCGCCTGCCTCTGCCTACTTAAGTGCTTTTAAAAGCAAACCCCTTAAAGAGTACTTCTTAAGTCTCACTCTCAAACTGCTCAGAGCATATTTTCTCCTCATGCTTTATTAAGATGAAATTCACATAACTTGAAGTTGACTATACATATGGAAAAATTTGGGTGGCATTTAGCAGATTCAGAATATCATTCAATCATTACTTAGTTCCAAAAATGTTTTTATCACTCCTAAAGGAAACTCCAGTCTCCAGTATGTGTTTGTGTGTGTGTGTGTGTGTGTGTGTGTGTGTGCATGGTGGGTGTGTGTCTGTGTGTGTCTGTGTTGTTTTTGAAACAGGGTCTTGATCTGTAGCCTAGGCTGACTTGGATCTTGCTAAGTAGCCCAGGCTGACCTTCAAGTAATGACTCCCTTGCATCCAGACCCTACTTGTTGAAAGTGTTTCATATTTCCTTCTTGCTCAGCCTCTGGCAATCTCTATGCAATTACTTGTCCTGGATATTTCATGGAATCATGTAGTATGTGACCTTTCTGTGTTTGACTTCTTTCACATAGCATGTTCTTGAGTGTCATCCATATTGTTGAATTAGTCCCTCATTCCTTTTGCTACATCACTCTCCCAAACCTACCCCTAATCTAACCCAAACCTATCCCCACCTCACTGTTTTCAAAAGTGTCCTTGTCAGGGTCACCAGTGACCTTTCAGTTGCTAACTCTCATGATAAAATCTCAGTCATTTTTAACTTGATGTATCAGTGACATTTCATACAATTTTCTGCGGGAACTCAATTCTTATTTGGATTTCAGGGAAACAGATTCTCCTGGTTTTGAGGACTCACTAGCCATTTCTCTGACTTTTTTTTTTTGGTCTTTTTGAGACAGGGTCTCCCTGTAGCCCCAGCTGTCCTGGAACTCACTCTGTAGACCAGGCTGGCCTTGAACTCACAAAGATCCGCCTTCCTCTGCCTCCCAAGTGCTAGGATTAAAGGCATGCACCACCTCACCCGGCCTTTTTTTTTTTTTTAACCATTTCTCTGACTTTTTATGATGATGGTATCCTACCTCTTAAACTGTGGCCCAGACTATTTAAGGGGCATCCCTCGGACCATCTGTCTTCTTGATTTACTCTCTTGGTTATCTCATTTAATGCCCTTCTTGAAGTTTAAATTTCAAAAAGGTTAAAACATCACTTTCATGCAATTATATAATGAATATATAGCCAATATTTATTCTACTCAGTGAGCGGACCAGCAGACTGTTAAAACTAGTTCTGAAGGACAGAAGAGTTATGTATCTACAATTTAGAAAATGAATGCATCCCCTAACACAAGATTGGCCTGGCCTTTCTTTTTCATTGCAGAGAAGGAATTTTACAACCCCTGAATATCTGAGTAGTAGGACAGTCTTTGTCATTTGTGGTATTCTTGGGACCACACTCGAATTTCTACTCATGAAATGTCTCATGTTGGACTTTTAGCAATTTCAGACAGCTGGGCCATGTTGGAAAAGCCAACCTTATGATTAGACATTAGGCCACTTGGTATTAGTTTCACCTCTGGAAGCAGAAGGAAACTGGAAGTGGACTTCATGCCATTGCAATAAAATCCCAGGAAAAGTTTATACACCAAGAGCAAGATGAGCTTCCCTGATCATTGGTACACATGGATGTGGCAGGAGGTTGATTTGTCTTAATGGTATGTTATGCTGGATAGCTTTAGTGTCAACTTGACACACCTGGGTTGAGGGAGCCTCAACTGGGGAATTGGCTCCATTCGATTGGCCTGTGGCCACATCTGTGGAGTATTGTCTTGATGGTCGAGCAGTGTGGGAGGGCCCAGCCCACAATGAGTGGTGCCACCCTGGGCAGGTTGTTGTGTACTGTATAAGAAGGCGGGCTGGGCATGAGCCAGGGGAGCAAGCCAGTGAACAGCATTCCTCCATGGCCTGTCCTTCAGCTCCTGCCTCCAGGTTCCTGCCCTGAGTCCCTGCCTTGGGCTCCCTAAGTGATGAACTGTGACCCAGGAGATGTAAGCTGAATAAACCCTTTCCTCCCCAAGTTGATGTCAGTCAGAGTGTTTTGTTACAGCAATGGAAGACAAACTACAACAGTATGCAAAATCTGAGTTTAGGGCATGTTGCTGTAGGGTAATTCTCCGAGTAGCCCAGATGGACTGACTTCTTACCTCCCTTCATCTTGTTTGTAGACTCTACAAGTAACTGTAAAATGTGCAGAGGATACACTCACTACTCTAAGAGAGGGATAGGTTGGCTAGCCCAGCCTATGCCAGAAACAGGATGCTGTTCAAGGCTTTTGTCCAGAAATCTCATCTCTCTAAACTCAGAGTCCTTAGCTTTGTACTGTCCATCAGTATAATGCATGAGGGACCCATGCAGACAAGTTGCTGTGCACCTGGGGCAGACTTTCTGAGCCATGGACAATTCTAAAGCTTCAATTGTTCTTTACTGCCCATCTGTTAGTAACATATCTGCTTGATGGAATTTGATGTAAGTGTTGTGTTTCACTAGACTCTACTTTGCAAACTGTGCAGTGATCATGTTTCACACCAATATATTTCTCCATTTTTTTATTCTAATTGTTATCTTTTAAAATAAAACTAATTGCATTCACATTGGGCTTTTCTTTTAGCTCTCTGAAGTATTTTAGTGAATTATCAAAACTGAGGGGCTATTGGGAACTTTGAAATTTTTATTTTAGCAAAGAGTGTCTTCACTTGACCTGTGAATTTCATACTAACTTTCTGTGACTAGTATCAGAATTATAGTGCAGAATATGAAAACAAATTTCCACAGTTAGAGAAAAATCAGGCTGAAAGAAACCCATAGTTTTCTACCGAGAAATTGTCAAAATTCTTCCATCTCTTCATAACCTCATTACATCTAGGATCCTAAATTCTTAGCCCTCTCTTTAGTATCATAACCTGCAACATTTATTTCTAGTTTGTGTCTCAGCTCTGATCTTTAGACTCACAAATACTCTATGATTATCAAACAACATGAAAACAGCATGTCCAGAAATGAATCCAAAGCTTACTCTCATCACTGTGCTCAACACGTAATTTCCTGTCTCTCAATGGCTTGATGATCCTTCCCATGGCTCCTTTTTGGCTCCTGTATTCTATTCCATTTCCCTTCCAGTCTGGTAGCCAATTCTGCTGGGCTGTGCCTTCTAGCTGCATCTCTAGTTTGGTTGATTTCCTCCCCTTTGCTGCCAGCACATTGGTCTGAGGGGTTCTCATCTTAGAGTGCTGCACTGACCTTTGACGGGTCTGACGGGTCTTTCGGGTCTTTTTCTGCATTTCGCACAATTTAGTCTATTATCAGCCCAACAGCTGCAATGATCCTATTAAAGCAAATCAGGTCAATCAATATCAGATAAAATTCTGCAAAGTCTCATTTCATCAGAGCCATACCCCCGGATGCTCACAGCGGTCAGCGAGAATTTACTCAGCCCGCTCTTCTGTTGGCGTCCTAATCCTAATTCCTACTGCTTCTTGCCCTTCTGATACCAGCTATTTGGCCCTTTTTGAGCTTTCGCTTTGCCACCTGCTCATTGGTCTGTTCCTACAGCCCCCTTTCTCCATGGCCTGTAACTTCCCCTCTTCTACATTTTTTTAAACTGTCTCCTAAAGAGATCTGTTCTGGTCACTCAGAACTCTGCCAACTGCCCCTACTCTTCTGACCTTGTTTCTTAGACTAAAGATTTTTCCTTCATAGTACTTATCACCATCACCACTGATTATGGTTTGTAATAAACATATTTTTGTCATTGTTTATGTCCATGAGGATACAAGCTTCATGGGGATCATATTCTACTTTTTCTTTGTTCTGAGACAGGGTCTCAAGTTTGCAATCCTACTGCCTCAGGATTGAGTGGAATGCTGGGATGCAGGCCTGTACCACCATACGTGGCTTGGATAATCATTTCTATTGTTGTCATCTGCTTGTATTCATTGAGTATTTTACAGGTCAGAAGAATTTCACACAAATAAGAATTTAACAAACATTACTGAAAAATAAGTTGTGATATATTTAAATAGTTGGAAAGTAAAGACACATATCACTGGCAATTTTGTACATAAACAAAAGCTGTTGATCATAGTAGTTTTGGGTTGCTTTGTAATTATTTCCAGGGTTGAGAATTGATTTAGGAGCCAGCTTGCAAGTCATTAATAATGTCAATTTAATTACTTTACAGTTACAGCTCATTTTGGACCCTAAACTGAATTACCCATCTTGAACAACGCCTTATTCATCAGAATTGACTCTGGTAATGATGCAGTGAAACTATTATTTTCAATAATCTTTTCCCTTAGTCAATAGTTCTTCATTTGCAAGTAGCTAATACACATTTACACTATTCAGGAGATATTGTTCATCAGTATGTTAATTCACATTATGTTTTCTTATATTCTTCCCTTGCTTGTTCTAAACAGGGTTATTTAGATTTTGCTTTCTCTGCCCTACTATGGTTGAATGGCAGGATCACAGCAGAAACAGCTGCATTTCTCTTCCAAACGTTACTGTTTAGAAAGTCTGAATTCTTAAAGAGTTTATGCCGGAGTGAATGAGAGAGTACAGGAGTGAGCGGGCGAGGTTGTGCCCTTGATTAGAGAGTGAGGAAAAGAGGAAATAAGAGAGCACAGAGATTTTTCTGAAGACTAAAGAAAGTGTCTATGCTTGAAGTACTTTGAACGCATAATTGTGGCTGCTGTGGTGTCCCTCAAAAAGAGAGCACTGAAAAAAAAATTAAAATAAGTTATAAAAAAAGACTGAAATTGGGGGCTAGAGAGATAAAGGCAAAAAAATAAAAATAAAAAAAAAAAAAACACTGAAAAAAAAAAAAACAAAAAAAAAAAAAAAAAAAAAAAAAAAAAAAAAAAAAAAAAAAAGCGGGCGACAGTGCGCACGCTTAATCCTAGCATTGAGGCAGAGCAGGCGGACTTCTTTTGAGTTTCAAGGCCAGCCTGTTACAAGGGGGGGGATAAAGTTCCAGGACGAAGCTGACTACAGGGAGCCCCTTTTCTTGCCGAAAAGACCAAAAAAAAAAAAAAAAAAAAAAAAATAAAAAAAAAAAAAAGAGACACTGTAAACACAATGCCCTTGATGTTAATGCATTGTGGGTTTTTTTTAGAAAGAAGATCGGTACCAATAATGCGTTGGCTGAATCATAGAAAGAAGCAAAGTTAGGCCTCATGAGAGGCGTGTGCTGGGAATCCATCGGGAACCAAGGAAAACGGAGCCAGCACCTGTCTTCCTGAAGCTGAATCTTCTTTGTCTATTCCAGGCTGGGTTTGCATGCTCCGAAATGGAATCTGTATCACTTCACACTTCACAAAAGACTTCTACAAAGGAGTCCCAAGCCAGTTTCAGGATCAAGACATTGCTAGGAGACTTGTGGGAAAGTCGTGGACTTGTTAGTGGCACGCTATAATCTGGAAGTTGACTATCTGAACCCTGTCATGACCATTTCCTGGTCTGTTTGGAAATAAGTAGTTTGTGTTCAAGATAAGACTCTGGGAATGAAATTCCCTGGGATGAGACTGTAGAAGCTTCTGGGCTCAGTGGGGATATAGGGTTGGTTCTTCATTTGCAAAGGGAACTAAAGTCATCTAATGATGAGACATCAAAGAAATGGATCCAGTTCCTTTGTGGGTTGTTAATGGATAGAGTAGGAAGGCAATTTTCTGCTCCATGTGAAAGAGTTGCTGGAATGATGGAGGTAATAGCATCCCAAGCGTGATGTCTATTATGCTAAACATACTGTTCCAAGACCTTAAAGATCCAGATTTGTTGGTCTGTAAGAAAAGAATTTGAATAATCGAACATTCTCCTTTCTAAAAAGCAGTCACTAAGTTGCTATAGGCTATAATATTTAAAAAAAAAAGACAGGAGAGATGGCCCTAGCTGTTAGAGCGCCCGACCGCTCTTACAGAGGACCCGGGTTCATCCCCAGCACCCACGATGCGGCTGCTGAGAACCGTCTAAACTCCAATCCACGGAGACTCCAGGTCCAGGGAATCGGAGAGACCCCTTCTGAACCTCCCGGGCATTGCAACGACCGGTGCACAAACCTGCATGCAGACTTAGTACATTCATACACATACAAAAATCAAATGACTAAAAAAAAATTAATAAAAAAAAAAAAAAAAATAAAAAATAAAAAAAAAAAAATAAAACAAAACATGAGTTCCCTCCCATGGCCTAATGAACATATTCATTCCATAAAAAATAAATACACCACATCTTTAATCTGACTAGAGCAGAGGCGACAGTGTGATTGGGAATTTACAGAGCAAAATGCAGGGGCAGGAGCAGGTTATCTCTTGATGATGAGGCAGACTTTCTTAGACACAGTGAGTCATTCTAATTCAGCTAGCGGGTGGATAACAAAGAGACCTATCTCAAGACAAAACAAAAACAACAACAATGAATACAAATTAAGTATTGAATAATATCACCAGATTAAGATTTTTAAGAACATGGATATCCTGTTATTTCAGATGCTTAATAGTGAAAGTTCTCTCATTAGTCTTGTGAACTTATTAAATGCAACTAATTAATAAACAATGTCTTGATTTTATCTTGAGATTAAGGAAATGTTTTAGCAAGAGATGAAATTTTCCTCTGAAAAGGTTATACCTGAATTACTTTATAGTAATATGGATAATAATTAATTACATTAATACTGGATGAATATAATTGATGATGGATTGTTAAGTGCTAAAGGGGCGAAGCTGAAACTTGTTCAGCAGTTAAGAGGCACTGGCTGCTCTTGCAAGGACCTGGGTTTCAATCCCAATACCCACACTTGGCTCACATACTCCAATTCCAGTAACTCCAGTTCTAGGGAGAAATTCCAACACTCTAAGACCTCTTGTATGCTTGCAGGACAAGCGGTTTATACTTTACAAAACCATGCAAGAAAACCATATGCCACATAGTATATAAAAAATAACACAAAAATGACAATTAAGGCCCAAAAAAACAAACTGGTTTTTACGTAGTCAGTAGTGCTTAGTATTGGTCAACATAATAAAGTTTTATAAAATACTTAAGATTCTTAAAAATTATGTTTTTCAGTAGCCATATTTTTATGTATAAAGAAACAAAAGAAGAAATACATGTAATGATTGTACTTTTACTTTGAGTCATTCATGGTTTTTGCTTTATGTTATCTTGATCTAGACAGATATGAAACTATAATACTCTCACTTCAAAACTTTGGTCATTATTTTTACAAATGTTGATTTTATTTTTTAGCTTCAGCCATAGCAAGGGAAAATCAAGAGTTAACACTGTTTTTCGTTGGATTATGTGTATCAGGGAAGGGACTGAGAGACCACATTAACCTCTGCTTAAGCCAGAACTAACTCCAGCTGATGCATCTGAAGTTAATAAATGGTGTAGAGTCATAATGACTCATTTTGGTGACTTTTAATACATTAACAAGCTTATAACAAGTTTTCAGGACAATAGCTACGGCCAGAAGCCCTTTGTGACTAAAGGTCCTAAGAAGGAGAGTGGGGCACCAGCAGAGAAGGCTTTGGGACATTCAACTCTACTTTGTTTATTTGGAATGCTGGCCTAGCTTAAAGCCTGAGGCAGGAACTGACACAGAGAAAAGAACACACAGACATTAAAAGGCATTATTGATGTACGAGAAGAATTTTTTTTCTTTATAATTTTTTTCTCTTCCTCAGTATTAAATGGAGGTACAAAGAAATATGATAATGACATGAGGAGAAATGATTTTGAGTGACTTGGGGAGATACACACTGAGAATAATTGAGATTATGTACCTTCCATGCACTCAGCACTGATAGGAAAATGCCAGTCCAGGCTTGTAATATTAAGGAGTTGGCATCTTTACATTGGAAAGAGGGAGATGCTCAATGATTTGGAAATCAGAATTGGTCGAATAATAACATGCAATATCTCTGAATAACAAGTCTGTAGAGGACTAGTATGGAAGAAAGCTCAAGCACATCTGGAAACATGTCCCTTAAGATTGGCAGTGAGAATGGAGACACATGTCTTAGAATAGGTTTAACAGCAGGAGTGCTGTCAATCCCAGTGCCTTGACAAGTCTGAGATCTGGGGCCATTTCTTCCACCAAACCATCTACAGCTGTATAGCAAAGTATTTCTAAAAGTTAATGAACGGATATAAGCTATCGGCTCACTAACATTTCACAGTTTTTTTTTTTTTTGGAGATCCAGGACGGAGAGGAAAGACGAAGGTGATCAGCAATCTCAGTAATGTTCTGTTTCTTTACATCCCAACATTGGACTAGGGCTTAGACCAGAAACAGTGACATTGTTGCTTTATACTAGACACACACCATTGTATATATCTATACACTGGTACGTAGTTTTAATAATACATGAACTATATTAAAGTAGAGAAAATTGAGCATTCCCCTTAAAAAATCAGGAACCCAGCAAAGCTATCATACTATCTAAACTAAGCTTGAAGTGCTTCTAGACAATAAGAAATGAAATTAAAGGAGTACTAATGGAAAGAAGAACGCGCTTATTATCCCCTTCTTGTAATGACATTATTTACCCAAGAGATGCCAAAAACCCACAGAAAAACTTCCTAAAATGATAACCATTCATTAAAGTGGCAAGGTACAAAATTAATCTAGCAAAACAGTAGCCTTCTATATATCAATAAACAATTGGAGAATAAAACATGGTAACCCTTCCCATTCACGAAGGCCTAAAAAAAATCTTGGAATAAAACTAACCAAAAACATTAATGCTATCGACAATGAAAATTTTAAGTCTTTAAAAGCTGAAGACACACCAAGAGTGATGGAAGAAAACTCCCCATCTCATGATTTGAAAATTATTATTAGTGAAAATGACATCATACCCAAAGATATTATACATTCCATTTACAATCCCAATTCAATCAATATCCTTATGAATTCTTCACAGAATGAGAAAAAAACATCTCTAAAACTCGGAAATACACAAATAAGACTCCAATTAGTCAAAGCACCTTGAGCAAACAAGAAATACATTAGCGTAGGGAGATTACTATACCAGATTTTCAAACTATATACAATGCTTATAGTCATTAAAACAGCATGGTACTGGCACAAAAAATACCTTACCCAAATCAATGAACCAAAAATTGAATGGCCCCAAACTTGAGTACATGCAGTTTTAGCTCACTGCCTGAATTTGGACAACGGACCAAGAACACTCACTGGGGGAAAATAACATCTTCAGGAAACTGTGCTGGCAAACACCTGGATCACATCGTAGAGATATAAAACTAGATTCTTATCTTCTCACCTTGCACAAATAGTCAACTCCAAATGATCCAAAGACCTCAAGTGGAAACCTGAAACTCTAAAATTTGTTAGAAGAAAATATAGAAGAAACTTACTGGATAAATGATAACTAGAGAGCTGGACTGCTATTGAATGAAATTAGACTCAGAAACTAAAACACATATGTTTCCCCTTCATTTGTATGATTCTCGCACCAAATCCTATATGAACTTTTATTGTTACCATGATTGTAACTGCAGGCCAGAAAACGAAAGAACCAGAGAGTAGAACGGAAGCAGTTAACCTGAGAGGAAGAACTAGTGGACAAGTTTACTAAAGGGCGAATGGTAATGAGTATGTAATATAGAAGTGAGAGGAGGTTCTGGATGAAATCTGGGGATTAAAGAGAAACGCTCAGAGAGGTCGGTCCCTAAGAGACTGGTATTATAGAGTGGAAGAATAGGAAAATGGGACACTTAAAATGGAGAGGACATGGAGAAGGTTAGAAGGGAGGGGGAGATATGAGAGATAAATAATCCCTTTTCTAGTGTAAAAACAAACCCTGAGGTGTATCAATTAGTCTAACAGTCTAATGATATATTACACATAAATATCTTCACATGAGACAATGTGTTTAGCTGAAGCGCTGCCCATAACAAAACAGTTTGCCAGATCAAAGTAAACCTTCCTTTGAGTTTTTGCCAAGGCTAGTCCAAGAGACTCTCAAAATACACAGGGTATTCTCACAGCCCTCGATGCCTCCCCAGAACTCTGAAGCTAAAAACCCTATTACTGAGACAGGGACATGCTTGGAACTCTGATTCTGGAGCAATAGAAGGCTGGAACTGACCTGCACCACCTCCCCTGGAAGGCCGGCTCTCACAGCTCTGGAGAGCACCGTGCAAGCTACTGAGGGAGAAANAACTCACAGCAATCACCCTTCCTCAGTCTTCTAACTGCTGCAATAATAGGCATGTGCCACTATGCCTGGTGGTTGGTAAATTTTATTTATTTTTTTGGTAAACTTTATTTTTAAAATAAATAGAAATACACTTTAATGATAAAAATGTAGTATATGTCAGGGCTGAAGAGATGGCTCAGCAGCTAAGAGCACTGACTGCTCTTGCAGAGGACCCACCCAAGTTCGATTCCCAACACCCCCATAGCAGCTAAGAACCATCTTTAAGCTGGTAGCACATGCCTTTAATCCTAGCACTCAGGAGGCAGAGGCAGGCAGATCTCTGTGGGTTCAAGGACAGCCTGGCAAAGGAGTCCCAAGCCAGTTTCAGGATCAAGACATTGCTAGGAGACTTGTGGACAGGAACTAAGAAGAAAGATGGGAAAGTTGTGGATTTGTTAGTGGCACACTATAATTTGGAAGTCGAGTATCTGAACCCTGTCATGACCATTTCCTGGTCTGTTTGGAAATAAGTAGTCTGTGTTCAAGATAAGACTCTGGGAATGAAATTCCCTGGGATGAGACTGTAGAAGCTTCTGGGCTCAATGGGGATACAGGGTTGGTTCTTCATTTGCAAAGGGAATTAAAGTCATCTAATGATGAGACATCAAAGAAATGGATCCAGTTCCTTTGTGGGTTGTTAATGGAAGGCAATTTTCTGCTCCATGTGAAAGAGTTGCTGGAATGATCGGAGTACTAACATCCCAAGCATGATGTCTTTATGCTAAACATACTGTCCCAAGATCTTAAATCCAGATTTTGCTGGTCTGTAAGAAAAGAATGAAAAGGCTTCTCCTTCCTAAAAAGCAGGCTCAATTATATATTTTTTTAAAAAAAAGACATGAGTTCTCCTCCATGGCCCTAATGAACATTTTCATTCCATAAAAATAAATTACACACATCTTTAATCCCTGGACTAAGGAGGCAGAGGCAGAGGCAGGTGTATCTCTGTGAGATTGAGGTCAGCCTGGTCTACACAGTGAGTTCTAAGCTAGCTGGGGATACAAGGAGAGCCTATCTCAAGACAAAACAAAACAACAACAATGAATACAAATTAAAGATGAATATATCACAGAATTTTAAGAAATGATCTCTGTGTATTTTCAGATGCATAATTAGTGAAAGTCTCTCAGTTGTCTTGTGAATTATTAAATGCAACTAATAATAAATCAATGTCTGTAGTTTTATCTTGTGATTAGAGGAAATGTTTTAGCAAAGAGAGAAATTTCCTCTGAAAGGTTATACCTGAATACTTTATATAATATGGGATAAGATAATTAATTACATTAATAACTGGAGTGAAATGAATGCTGATGATGGATTGTTAAGTGCATAAAGGGGGAAGCTGCAGACATTGTTCAGCAGTTAAGAGCACTGGCTGCTCTTGCAGAGGACCTGGGTTCAATTCCCAATACCCACATGGTGGCTAACAACCATCCATAACTCCAGTTCTAGGGGAATCCAACACTCTTAAGACCTCTGTAGGCATTGCAGGACAAGGGTATACTTACAAACATGCAGGAAAACATTTATGCACATAGAATAAAAAAAACACAAAAATGAAAATAAGGCAAAAATACAAATGGTTTAAGTAGTGCTTAGTAGGTCAACATAATAAAGTTTTATAAAATACTTAGATTCTTAAATTATGTTTTTCATGATAGGCATATTTTTATGTATAAAGAAAAAGAGAGAATACAGTAAATGATGTACTTTACTTTGAGTTTCATTGTTTTTGCTTTTATGTTATTTTGATCTAGACAATGATGAAACTATAATACTCTCACTTCAAAACTTTGGGTCATTTATTTTTACAAGATGTGATTTTATTTTTTTTGTGAGCATTCTGATGCCAGGAGGCAGAAAATCAGAGTTAACTATGTGTTGTCCTGTGGGTATTTATTGTACTCAGGAAGACTGAGAGACCACATGTTAACCTCTGCTTGAAGCAGAACTAACTCCAGCTGATGCATCTGAAGTTTAATAAATGGTGTAAGAGCATAATGACTCATTTTGGTGACTTTAATACATTAACAGCTTAAAGCAAGTTTTTCAGGACAATAGCTACGGCCAGAAGCCCTTTGTGACTAAAGGTCCTAAGAAGGAGAGTGGGGCACCAGCAGAGAAGGCTTTGGGACATTCAACTCTACTTTGTTTATTTGGAATGCTGGCCTAGCTTAAAGCCTGGGCAGGGACTGACACAGAGAAAAGAACACACAGACATTAAAAGGCATTATTGATGTTACGAGAAGAATTTTTTCTCTTTATAATTTTTTTCTCTTCCTCAGTATTAAATGGAGGTACAAAGAAATATGATAATGACATGAGGAGAAATGATTTTGAGTGACTTGGGGAGATACACACTGAGAATAATTGAGATTATGTACCTTCCATGCACTCAGCACTGATAGGAAAATGCCAGTCCAGGCTTGTAATATTAAGGAGTTGGCATCTTTACATTGGAAAGAGGGAGATGCTCAATGATTTGGAAATCAGAATTGGTCGAATAATAACATGCAATATCTCTGAATAACAAGTCTGTAGAGGACTAGTATGGAAGAAAGCTCAAGCACATCTGGAAACATGTCCCTTAAGATTGGCAGTGAGAATGGAGACACATGTCTTAGAATAGGTTTAACAGCAGGAGTGCTGTCAATCCCAGTGCCTTGACAAGTCTGAGATCTGGGGCCATTTCTTCCACCAAACCATCTACAGCTGTATAGCAAAGTATTTCTAAAAGTTAATGAACGGATATAAGCTATCGGCTCATAACATTATCACAGTGAGATCCAAGGACGGGAAACGAAGGTGATCAGTCAATCTCAGTAATGTTCTGTTTCTTCTACATCCCAAAATTGGACTAGGTGCTTAGACCAGAAAAGGGACATGTTGGCTTTATATAGACACAACCCTTGTCATATATCTACACTGTGACGTAGTTTAAAATACTGAACTTATCATTAAGTAGAGAAAAATTGGGAGCATTCCCCTTAAAAATCAGGAACCCAGCAAAGCTATCAACTATCTAAACTAAGCTTGAAAGTCTTGCTAGAGCAATAAGAGAAGGAATTAAAGGAGTACTAATTGGAAAGGAAGAGATTATTATCCCCTTTTGTAGATGACATGATATACCCAAGAGATGCCAAAAACGCCACCAGAAAACTCCTAGAAATGATCAACACTTTCACTAAAGTGGCAGGTTACAAAATTAATCTACAAAAATCAGTAGTCTTTCTATATATCAATAACAATTGGAGAATAAATACATGGAAACCTTCCCATTCACAGGGGCCTAAAAAAAATCTTGGAATAAACTTGACCAAAGACATTAATGCTATCTACAATGAAAATTTTAAGTCTTTAAAGAGCTGGAAGACACCAGAGGATGGAAGAAACTCCCATGCTCATGGATTGGAAAAATTATTATAGTGAAAATGACCATCATACCCAAAGTAATATATACATTCCATACAATCCCAATCAAAATTCCTATGACATTCTTCACAGAATTAGAAAAAAATTCCTAAAACTCATGGAAACACAAAAGACTCCAGATAGTCAAAGCAACCTTGAGCAAAAAGAACAATGCAGGGGGAGGATTACTATACCAGATTTCAAACTATATTACAGAGCTATAGTCATTAAAACAGCATGGTACTGGCACAAAAATACACCCATAGATCAATGGAACAAAATTGAAGGCCCAAACTTGAGTACATGCAGTTTTAGCCACCTGATATTTGACAAACGGACCAAGAACACTCACTGGGGGAAAGATAACATCTTCAGGAAACTGTGCTGGCAAAACTGGATCACCATCTGTAGAAGAATAAAACTAGATTCTTATCTTTCACCTTGCACAAAAGTCAACTCCAAATGGATCAAAGACCTCAATGTGAAACCTGAAACTAAAATTGTTAGAAGAAAATATTAGAAGAAACTTACGGATAAATGGATGGAACTAGAAGCTGGTATGCTAATTGAAGTAACATAGACTCAGAAAAATAAAAGACATATGTTCTCCCTCATTTGTAGATTCTAGCACCAAATCCTTATATGTAATTATGTACCATGATGTAACTGCAGGGGCCAGGAAAACGGAAAGGAACCAGAGAGGTAAACGGAAAGCAGGAACCTGAGAGTGAAGACTAGTAGGAGACAGGTGTTACTAAGGGAGAAGTGGATAATGAGTATGTAAATAGAAGGGAGAGGGAGGGTTCTGGGATGAAATCTGGGGATAAAGAGAAGAAGCTTCAGAGAGGTGGGTCCGTAAGAGACTGGTATTATTGAGGAAGAAATAGGAAAAATGGGGACACTTTAAATGGAGAGGACATGGAGGAAGGGTTAGACAGGGAGGGGGAGATATGAGAGATAAATAATCCCTTTCTAGTGTAAAAAACCTGAGGTAATCATATTAGTCTAACAGTCTAATGATATATTACACATAAATATCTTCACATGAGACAATGTGTTTAGCTGAAGGCTGCATAACAAGAAACAGTGCCAGACAGAAGAAACCTTCCTTTGAGTTTTTGCCAAGGCTAGTCCAAGAGACTCTCAAAATTACACAGGGTATTTCCACAGCCCTCGATTGCCTCCCAGAACTTGAAGCTAAAACCCTATTACTGAAGACAGGACATGCTTTGGAATCTGGATTTGGAGCAATGGAGCTGGAACTGACCTGGCAGCCACCTCCCCTGAAGGCCGGCTCTCACAGCTCTGGAGAGCACTGCGCAAGCTGCTAAGGGAGAACAGCAATCGATGGTGCAACACCAGCTTTAAGACCAAATATCTGTTTTAGGATTTGAATTGCAAGGTTTTTGACAAAAAGGTTTCATGTCTATCTGTATCCCCCCCCTTTTTTTTAACCCATGAATCTCCAGAAGACAGTTGTATTATACGTAACTATAGGGTGGAATCAAGGCACAGATTTCATCAAATTCACCCATGTTGTTTTGGGTGACTATATATGATTAACTTGGGAAGCAAACTTAATTTTTACGTTAAATCATCTTAAAGAGAATGCTACAAGGTGATACTGTACAACAGAGAAATTATGGAAAACATTTGTGTGTGCCAATCCCAAAGTTATTGCTCTACACATTTTATGAAAAACAAATGTGGACAACAGCGATTTATATCTCCATTTAACTCAGATGTGTTACCGTTTTTATCAGAGTCTGTAAACCAATGTTGTTTAATATACACGTATTTACTTTTACTAAGTCCTAAGACACCATGTTTCCTGTAGACAGTGTCTAGGCAAAACTGGGTACTGGTTGAACTCACATCAATTATGTATGCATTAATCGAATATACACCCGGGTCCCTTTCCCAGCCCTCCCCCCTTCCCAATTCACCATTTCAGTCCGTTTTCTGATGCAGTCTTTCTGTTGTTGTTCTTTTACTATGCATCCCTCTCCACGAGAAATATTTATATCTGGGTTATTGGTACTAGCATCCACATATGAGGGACACCATTTGTTGTTCGTTTTTCTGGGACTGTGTTACTTCACTTAACATAATGTCTTCTAGCTCCATCCATTTACCTGCACAGTTCATGATGTTGTCCCTCTTTGTGGGTCCCAACAAGACAAAATGTCACCAACTTAATGGCTGAGAAAGAAAAGATACAGCTTTGCATTGAGTAGGATGTACCAGAAAGTGCCAACAGAAAGGTTGACCTGTCTGAACATCGAAAGGAAGAAAAGCCTCAGATTGCTATAAACATCGAACCCCTCTGTGGATCCTACTTGTAACTATTTATAATTAGTCCTAATGAAACTTATCTTCTAGGTGCCGCAAGGTTTTGATATGAAAGACTTTCTTGCCTCCCCCCCATAGAAAAAGGAGAAATATGATGATGATGCGGTCACTCTCCAACTGTAAATTGGAGACAACTATTATAGAGGTAATCTCTTATAAAATCGGTAAAACTGCCTTCTTTAATTGACTAATAGACATAAGAACTGTGAAAAGGATTATTCTCTGTTCAGAACCAAATATAATACTAAAGTCCTTAAGCTATGCACTTAAGCAAAATATATTAATGCAGGAGCTCTGACATCAGCAATGGATTATTCTACCAGGGAGATGTTGGCCAGGGGATCCAAGGCCCCGCAAAAGGGCTCCTTGCCTCTAAACTGGGATACCTGCAAGAAGAGAGGTGATAAGGCCCTGCTGCCGAAGACCTGACGTTAACATGGGAAAGATGTATTGAGACCACACATGCAAGTGTACAGATGGCCTCTGGAATACCAGAGAGTGTTACCAAAGGCCACTCAACCAATAAAGCAAATACAGGTCTCCCTGAGTCAAGCAAGACTCCACCGTCAGCACCAGCTGCACCCCGCCTGCCTGGAAATACTATGCAGCAGAGGCAGCCATATGCCTGTATATCCCAAACCTAATTGGCTATTGGCTCTCTCCTTGGAGGAATAACCCATGGCTGATGCCACAAGCTTACATCCTCTACAGGTTAGGAGACGTTATAAGCCACAGTAAGACCCTGTCATATTTAACAGGAAAAAATGTAATTCATGGATTAACATATCATCCAAACATATGTGTCTATACCAAAGTAACCAAACATAACTATTAGTGCTCTTTAAATACCTATATATCTAATTGCTTGTGCTTCATTAGTAGGATCAAAAGGTTATTCCTGGACAAACTGTCAGCCCATGAAAGGAAACAGCCAGAATTGACCAGAGTCCAAGACAACAGCTCCAGAGAGAGTGGACTGTTTTGCTTCTCATCCACCTGTGCCCCTTTCCTAAGCCTAGGGAACAATCTGTGGAAGAGGGGGTGTGGTAGAATGTAAGGGCTGCGATTGGGGTGAATGGTGAAACTACAGCAATGTAGTCTGGACACTCATTTGATCAACTTGATTGAACATACAACCCCTCACACCCTGCTGGATGGTGGGGCTGTGGGGGTTTGGGCACAACAGCCTGCGGATTGGTTTCATATGAAGGATGCTTGTACTCATGGATCATCGCTTGTAGCTGAAAAATGAAAAAAAAAAAAACTGAGAGAAAGATGCAGGACAGTTATGGCAAAATGCATGATCTGGGATGGGGTGGGGGTGGGGGGGAAGGGAAAGGGAAATATGCCTGATCTGAATTGGAAAATGATGTATGAAATGCACAAAGCACCAATAAAGAAAAAAAAAAAAAGAACAAATATCCGCCTTTAATCCTAGCACTTGGGAGGCAGAGGCGTGGACAGGTCTCCTATATTCAGCTTCACTTGCCCAGGGCTCCAGGATAATTGCAGTAGAGGGTGTGGAAAGAGGAAGTGTATGACCATGTGGAAATAGAATCCTACAAGCTCCTGGGGCCCTGTTCATATGAACCTACAGCAATGGTGTCAGCATGCACAAGACCCATGCAAACTCACCCAGACAAAAACCCAGCATGGAACTGGGGAAATGGGCAGTGGAACCCAATCTTAGCAGAAGAAATATTGGCAGCTGATTATTATTGAGTGAGGAAGAGCTCAACAACTTCAACAACTTCTTCTTCTTCTTCATCATTTTTTTTTTTTTTTTAGACAGGGTTTCCCTATAGCCCCCAGCAGGCCTGGAACTTACTACGAAGACCAGGCTGGCCTTGAACACACAGAGATCTGCCTGCCTCTGCCTCCCGAGAACTGGGATTACAGCCAGCTAGAAAGACTCTTCTTAAAGCGAGGGACTCTGCTTAGGCTTACTAGAACTAAATGGATGAACTTGCAGTGAGGAATGGCCAGGAGATTAGTTTGGCACATTAGGCCTTAACACAAATGATAGAATGTATGAATTCCAGTTGGGGGGCTGTGGGACGGTGCCAGTGGAGAATGGGATTTAACAGTGACTAAAACTGATTGGGATATTATGTACAAAATACACAAAAATTCAATTATAAAATACTGAACCTATTCTTTCTCCAGTCATAATATTTAAATGGTCAGTGTGTACTATATATCACATTTAATCTGAGTGATATTTTCTCTTTTTCATTCTTTTCAACTTTCTTAAAACACAGTTTATATAAATCACAAAATGATGTTGTCGTGTGTTCATGTTAAATACGAAGGTTCTTAACCTATGTTAAAAGTGAATACTAAATTAGGGGTTAGTTTGGACCTTTGTTATTGAATTTACTGCTCAATTTTTAAATATTTATTTATTTATTTAAATGTACTGTCTGCATGTAGGTCTGTGCACCCGTGTTGTGCAATGCTGCGGAGGTCAGAAGAGGGCGTCGGATTCCCCTGGGACTAGAGTCAAAGATGGTTCTCAGCCGCCATGTGGGTGCTGGGGATCGAACCTGGGTCCTCTGCAAGAGCAGTCTGATGGCCTCTGCAAGGCCATCTCTCCAGCCCCACTGCTCGAATTTTAATGAACAAACAACTGTGTGGGCCGTCACTTGTTCACCTGTGTATTGTTGAGGACAGAGTCGCGTATGGATAATTTGCATTAGGAATGATGTTAGGGATACAAGATGAAAGGAAGAAGACTTGTTCAGGAAGTGTCTTTTCTTAGGCTAAAGGAAGGCATTTGAAATAAAGATATAGCCCAGTGTTTGAAGTAAAGTTCCTGGTTTTTGCTTTGAACTTAAAAGGACAAATGTTCCGGAAAAAAAAAAAAAGCTTTCGGCTCTTAAGGAATGTAAGGAAATAGGCAAATGGTATAAAGAATTCTTAGAATGGGGAAATATAGACACAATAACATACCTGTCTCCAACAGGGGAACTGATAGCCAGGTTTTATAGCTTCCATTCCTGTTCAAAAGTATGCCTATTAGGGAAACTAGACATTTACTGTCACTTGATGAAGTGATATATTCTGAGAAACGCATTGACAGGTGACTTCATCATGCACATATCATAGCACACATGCACAGAAGCCTGGATGGTACAGATATTGCTCACTTGGAACATCAATGCATGTCTGGGCCAGCATTGCCAGTCCAGTCAGTTGTTAACAAATATGTCATTACCTGGTGTATGAAATATTTCCTGTTTTGTGGCTGACTCTTCTTTGTAACATTTATCATATTTTCTCTGAATGCTCTCATGCATTGCAATAATTTATTTTACAAAATCACTGTTTAATCAAAAATTCAATAATTAAAATGAAATAAAGTCTACAAATCAATAGTATACAACTATAGAAAATCAACAAATGCATGGAGAAAGAAAAAACATTTCAATGTTGAAACAGAACTATTTACTTTTTTTCATTTTAACTTTATTTGTGTGTATGTTTTTATGTGTCCCTGCACTCACATGTGTGTGCCATTGTATACATGTGGAGGTCAGAAGACAACTCACAGGAGTCAATTTTCTCCTTCCACCATGCAGGTTTGGGGAATAGAACTTAGGTACTCAGGCTTGGAGGCAAGAACTGTTACTGGTGAAGCCACTTGGTGACCTGAGAATTCTGAATATTAAAGATTAAGACATGTAGTTACTTAACAAAGAAATCAGTGCTATTTGAGCACTGTCACTATACAGTAAGTGCATTCTCCTGAACAGGCATGCGCAGGGAGTCAGAACCCACGACTGCTCTTGGTGTATTCCGGAGAACCCACTGGAAGTACTGGAAATGGTGCAGGGCAATCTCAGCAGAATCGGACTTTGGGGAAGTTTGCCCAGTGTTGTCGTTGTTGTTGTTGTTGTTGTTTTGAAATAGAGTCTCCCAATAGCCTGGACTGGCCTAGTACTCTGCATAAACCAGGCTGGCTTTGATCTCATAGACATTCAACTACATCTTCAGGGATTAAAGGCCTCTGCCACCATTCTCAGCTTTAAAAACCAACCAAACAAGCAAACCAACAAGACTCTATGTAATAGTTTAAATTCTCTTCCTTTTTAGTAAAAGAAACCTGGCTGAGAATCCCAGTGATTGGGCCATCTATGGTTCTCTGTCCTCTCCCACCCTAATCTATATTCTTAAAACCAAATAGTAGAAGATCAAGATACAAGAGAACAGTTTACATTTATTTTGAGTAAATGAAACTTGAGACATTTGTCTTCCTAGTAAAATATCAGATTATCTTTAATATTTGATTTTGCTTCTGAAGATATTAGAAAACACACATATAAATAGACCTAAGTCTTCATCTGTTTATTTTTATCCATTTTGGGGGAGAGATTATCTATCCTGTGTGAAGTAGCTTATGATTTGGGTGCTTGGCTGAGGCTTAAGAAATTGCAAGTGCCAATTCCAATTTGCTTAGTTCATTTACTTTGCACCTAAGTTGTAAATTAATCACTGCTAGTAACATCAATTTAGTTGTAATTAATCATAGAGGAAGAAATGAAGCAGTCACATTGGAGCCAGCCACATTAACTGCCATATATGATTCCTCTTGTGTAATTTTCCAGCACCCTGGTAAATACACAAGGCAGGAAGTACCATAGAGGGTTTTCACGAGAGAATATGCATGTACTTCATTTGGAAAAGCACTATAAATAGGTAATTATTGCTTAACCTGGACTTTTTTTGTGGGCTGTTACATATATTGCTTTCAATCATACACACACACACACTCACACACTTTTTCCTTGTATTAGAGAAACTAAATTACATGTTGATATTTTCAGAGCAAGAAAAATTAAAAATGGAAATTTTATTGGAGTTTTGGCTAGGGTGTCAATTTCAGAGAAAAGTGGATTCAAACCAAATAAGTGAAGACAAATACCATTTATTACATGTTGTGGCATTACTATGTCACTATTATTATTACTACCATAAAAGGGACTGGAGAGTTGGCTCATCAGATATGAGCACTGACTGCTCTTGCAGAGGACCTGGGTTCAATTCCCAGCACCCACACGATGACTAGCAACTGTCTGTGGCAACAGTTCCAGGGGATCCAACACCTTCTTCTGACCTCCTAGAGACCTTTTGGAATCATCTGTCTCCTGGAAATGTGGTGATGGAATTAATACTCTGTTTCTGAAACTGTGCTGAGTTCAGCCCAACCCATAATTTTATTCAAAAGGCTTCTCCAGGGCCGGAGAGATGGCCTAGTGGATGAGAGTGCCGACCGCTCTTGCAGAGGATCCAGGTTCAATCCCCAGCACCCACATGGCGGCCAAGAACCGTCTGTAACTCCAGTTCCAGGAGAACTCCAGTTCCAGGGGAATCCGACACCCTCTTCTGACCTCCGAGGCATTGCACGACTCGGATGCACAGACCTGCATGCAGACAGTACATTCATACACATACAGAAATAAATAAAAAAAATTTTAAAAAAATAAATTAATTAAAACAAAACAAAACAAAAGGCTTCTCCAACTTCAATTGGGACATCCAAGCTTGGCTTCACTTTAATCTTAGCAGGACATTTGGCCTTTTCATTCCTAGTTCTAGAATAACTTATTCATCCAAGGTCAAGTGCCCTTCAGTCCTCACTTGGTGCTTTGGAGATGGGAGGGCTTCTTCTCACCACTTTGGTATGTTAATTTTCAAGCACACCCACATTCATTCATTATCTTTTGGGGTGGAGTACCAAACTGAGCTTCCCAGGGAAACAGGATCATGTGCTCAGGTCACAAAACACAAGAGCACAAGGTTTTGCTGGGGTTAAGGAAAAGTCTTTATTCAAGATATGCTCATTTATAAAAGTCATTCCTACATGTAAATCAGGCTACCATGTGAGTGTTGAGCTGAGACAAAATAATAGTCTCAGAAGTTAGGCTTTTCTATGTTCTAATGCAAACCAGGTCAATGTCAGTTGAGTCTTGTATTCTACATCTTCACTAGTCTACATGTGGAGTAGCTGGTAAAATCTTGTTCTGGAATTCTGTGCTGGTGCTCTCTGCAGGTGATCTGCTCCACTGCCCCTTCTGTTCATAGTCACTGCTTGGCTTTGGCCTATAGGGCACCATCACCATCTTTTTCCTGACTATAAGTTTATTCAGCATACGTTTTTGTCATCAATTGAGGACATGAGGGAGGATCTGGATCTTGCACATGTAATGATCAGGCAAGAAGTCCTATCTGAAGATTGCTTGTTGAGATAGAACCCTGTTTCTCAGGCAACAGTGATGAGTGACTATAGAATTTCTATAAGAGATCTGAAATTTTCTCAGTCTATGCCCTGAGAACCAAACAAAAGCAAACAGACCCGGAAAATATTCCTAGAACTAGCCCTTCTGTCTGGGTATTTATAAACATGCACTTGGGTTTGACCCCAAAAGCACAGAGGACACTCACCTTTGAAATCTCAATCTCTCCATCTTCTTGTTTTATTTCCAGACCATGAACTGTCTTTCTCCCATTAATTCCTATCTAAGAAGAATTTGTGAAATATTATGATGAGCTTCCCTAGTTGGGATTTCATAGTTAGAGGAAGTTTAGTTAGCATTTGGAAAAGTGTTCTTTATTGTCTGCATCTAGTTAAGAAATTCTCAAGCTGGGGTGTTTGTGGTTTGAAGGTGAAATATCCTTATACAGAGTCATGAATATGAATAGCTAGTCTCCAGCTGGTTGCAGTGTTTTGGGAGGTTGTGGAACCTTTTGAATATGGAGCCTAGATAGCAGATGTAAGGCCTTATGGGTGGGGATTGAAGATCATCTGGTAGTTCTGCTTCCCTGGTTACCACTGATTTAATAAGCCACCTATAGCCAGCTCCATGGATGGAATCACACTTACTGTGCCTTTCCTGCCATATTGGACTCTATCTTTTTAAGCCTTACGCCAAAATAAACACATCCTCCCTTAAGCTGTTTCTGTTGGGTATTTTATCACAGCAATAAGAAAAGTAATTAATACAAATCAAGAAGCAATGTCCTTGAAGAGGACCAGATACCTTTGTGGAATAATTCTTACTGGAAAAGACACGTTTCTTTTTTTTTTTTTAATTTTATTTATTTTCATATGTGTATGAATGTACTGTCTGCATGTAGGTTTGTGCACCCGTGTCATGCAATGCCACAGAGGTCAGAAGAGGGCGTCGGATTCCCCCTGGAACTGGAGTTAAAGATGGTTTTCAGCTGCCATGTGGGTGCTGGGGATCGAACCCGGGTCCTCTGCAAGAGCAGTCGGCACTCTTAACTGCTAGGCCTTCTCTCCAGCCCCCAAGGACACATTTCAAAGGCGACAAAGTGGCCAAAGACAACTGTTTTTAGTTTACTGATGTATGTAGTTGGCCACAAAGTTATAGATTTCATTTATATATGAATGTGTGCATAATTATACTTTATATTTTATTATTATTCACTCTTCCCTGTCTACCCTCCTGTGTTACTTCTCTGTTGGTGTTGTACCATGATAAAACTTAGGGAAGGAAAGATTTATTTTGTTTTACAGTTCCAGAGGGATTGAGTCCATCACAGACAGGAAGCAGGGTGGTAGGGGAAAGGATGGCAGCAGGAACAGGAAGCTGACTCATCACTTTTTTTTTTTTTTGGGGGGTCTTTTTGAGACAGGGTCTCCCTGTAGCCCCAGCTGTCCTGGAACTCACTTTGTAGACCAGGCTGGCCTTGAACTCACAAAGATCTGCCTGCCTCTGCCTGCCTCTGCCTCCCGATTGCTAGGATTAAAGGCATTCGACATTTTTATCCACACAAAGGAAGCAGAGAGAGAGAGAGAAATAGAAAGTGAGTGAAGCAATAAAACCTGAAAGCCCGCCCTCGGGGATGAACTTCCTCTAGCAAGGCTCTACCTCCTACAGGTTCCGTAAGCTTTCCAAACAGTGCTACCAATAGGGGAATTAGTGCTCAAACCCACGAGCCCACCGGGGACATTCCTCTTTAAACACTACATCCCTGTCCCCTTGCCTCTTGCTGTCCTTTCCCCCCAATGGTCCCCCTTCTGCTTTCATGTCCTACACATTCTATCACTTCCCTTGCTTTCCACTCCCCATAGACCCCTTCCTACCCTCTTATAGTCCCCTTTGTACTGCTCATGTCCTACATATAGAGCCCTATACACATACATAAATTTAAATCTGGACCCCACATCTGACAAAAAGCATGCAATATTTGTCTTTCTGAGTTTGGCTTGTTTTGCTAAACATAGCAACCTTTACTTCTACTTATTTTTATCAAAATATAATTTAATTCTTACTTATGGTTGAATAAAACTCCAACTGTGTATATATACACCACAATTCTTTTTTTTTTTTTTTTTTTTGGTCTTTTTGAGATAGGGTCTCCCTTTAGTCCTAGCTGGCCTGGAGCTGTCTCTGTAGACCAGACTGGTCTGGAACTCACAGAGATCCACCTGCTTCTGCCTCCCAAGTGCTGGGATTAAAGGTATGTGCCACCATGCCTGGCTTATACCACAATTCTTTTACTCATCTCTTGATTGCTATCTAGAGTTATTTCATTTCTTTTTTTTTTTTTTAAAGATCTGCTTATGTTCTTTTAAATTTAATTTTATTTATTTTTGTATGTGTATGAGTGTACTGTCTGCATGTAGGTTTGTGCACCCATTTCTTGCAATGCCGCGGAGGTCAGAAGACGGTCTCAGATTCCCCTGGAAATGGAATTCTCCTGGAATTGGAGTTACAGATGGTTCTCAGCCGCCATGTGGGTGCTGGGGATTGAACCCGGGTCCTCTGCAAGAGCAGTCGGTGCTCTTAACTAGGCTATCTCTCCAGTCCCGAGTTGTTTCATTTCTTGACTATTGTGCTACAACAAACATGGACATGCAAGTATCTCTGTGAGATGTTGAAACTGAATCCCTTGGGTGTACACATAGCAGTGGTATAGGTGGTTCATACGCTATTTCTGTGCCTGCCTGTGTGAGTGGTGTGTGTGTGTGTGTGTGTGTGTGTGTGTGTGTGTGTGTGCTGTATGCATATTAGTCTATGGATTTCTGTCCCTTAGAGTGCATATGCAGAGCCAGAGCTGGACATTGGTTGTCTTCCTCTGAGCTCTCCACCTGTTGCCTGGAGACAGGGTCTCTTCCTAAACCAGATGCTTCCCCTTTGGGATGAGCTGGCTGGCCAGTGAGCTCTTGGGATCTGCTGGATTTACAGGAACAAGTGGCCATTCCTGGCTTTCATGTGGGTGCTGGAGATTTGAACTTAGGTCTCAAGGCTTATAGAGCAATCCTTCTTGTTCACTGAGCCTTATCCTGATAAGGCATCAGTACTTCTATTTTAAGATTTTTTGAAGGACCTTCATACTGATTTACATAACAGTATACATCAATTTACATTCCCACTAGCAGCCTTTATGGCTTCCTCTTTCTGTAAATCTTTGAAGTATTTGTTTTCTTGATGATAGCCATTCTGACTGGGATAAGATGGAATCTCAAAAGTAGTTTTAATTTGCATTTTCCTGATAGCTAAGGGTATTAATATTTGTGGGCCATTTGTATTTCTTATTTTGCAAAGTGTCTATGCAGCTTGCTAGCCTGTTTTCTGATGGACTGATTTTTGGTGTTTAATGTTTATAGTTGTCTGTATGTCCTAGATCTTAATTCCCTGTGAGATGCATATTTAGCAAAGGTTCTCTCCCATTCTGTAGGCATCTCTTCACTCTGTCATTGCTTCCTTTCCTGTGTTGAAGCCTTTTAACTTCATACAATCTCATTTGTCAATTCATGGGATGATTTCCTCTGCTACTGGAGTCCTTTCCAAGAGGAACTTGCTTAGCTCTTCAAGTGTTTTGCCTCCTAGCACTTTCAGCATTTCATGTTTTTTCATCCATTTTGAGTTGTTTTTTGTGCAAGGTGAGAGATATGGATCCAGTGGGCTCTTTCCGGGGCTGCAGCTAGGGGGTCGTGTCTCTGAGGACTTCTGGGCAGGACTGCCCTTCGCCTTTGGTGCTGGGGCCAGAGGGACACCAGTTTTATTCTTCTATCTGTGGCTATCTAGTTTCTCCAGCATCATTTATTGAAGAGGTAGAAAAGGCAGATCTTTATCCTACCTGTGTCTCTTTGGCACTCAGTTACTTCTCACAGAGATAATTTCTGTTCTCATGTCTTAAAGGTTTTTCCCAGAGGCGTTATATCCCAATACATGTTGCATATACATTTTTCCTTTTTAGGAGAATTTGTAACATGCTGTATACACTGCTCTGACTTGTACCTTTTATTTATCATGTCTTTATTGATACATACTACACCTTTACAGCTGGCTTGGTGGTTTACAATGGAATTATAATATTCTAACATTAAGAAATTAACATAATTCAATTACAGAGAACACCCCTTTGGTTATTTCCAGTATATTTTTACAAACAACATTACAAGAAATATCTTTCAATAACTATCTTGTGTGATGGATAGGTTTGACTCACACCAACTCAACTTGACACACCTGAGTGGAGGGAACCTCAAAGGAGGAATTTCCTCCATTGGATTAGTCTGTGGCTATGTTTGTGGGGCATTATCTTGATTGCAGAGTGATATGAGAGAACACTGCCCACTGTGGTGCCACTTCTCAGCAGGTGGTCCCGAGCTATAGGGAAAAAAGGAAGCCACCTGTGGTTTCTTTTGTGCTAAATTGCTTGCTTGTTTGTTTACACTGAAACCTGGCCTTGGGCAGGATTTGAATCTGCATTAGCAAGCTGGGACACCTTGAGATCGAAGGCACTCAAGAGTTCTTGTACTCATGATGCTAGTACTTGTGATGTTATGGGACTTGAGGCATGGGGTCTGAAACCAGGCCCTGAGATATGATGTCACTCTCGGTATAAAAACAGAATGCTGGGGCTGGAGAGATAGCCTAGCAGTTAAGAGCACAGACTGCTCTTGCAGAGGACCCGGGTTCCATCCCCAGCACCCACATGGTGGCTAAGAACCGTCTGTAACTCCAATTCCAGGAGAACTCCAGTTCCAGGGGAATCCGAAACCCTCTTCTGACCTCTGCGGTATTGCACGACACAAGTGCACAAACCTACATGCAGACAGTACACTCATACACATACAAAAATAAATAAAATAAAATAAAATAAAAAAACAGAATGCTGTGAATCAATAAATGAGTTCTTACCATCTGACAGGGACTACCAGCCGTTATTTGCACCTGTAATCTTAGCCCGCCAGGTTTGTGTAGTGGTTACCAGTGGGTTGGCCAGCGACCAATCAGGTCACCAACTCAGGAAGCTGTTGTGGGTCAGTGAGTTGGATGGAGGTCAAGCAGACCCCCAACTTGGGGAGCTGGCGTGGGGCTGGAAGGAGACTCATCAGGTCACCAGCTGTGATGTGTGGTGAGTGCCTGGGCAGGAATTGGACTGTAGAGCACCAATCGGGCAAGAGTCTGGGAATTTGGCTGTAGAATGCCCATCCGGCAGCAGCCTGGCATTAGACTGTAGAGTGCCAAGCAGGTGGCAGTCTGGAGGATCTGGGAAAGCCATTAGGGCATTGGCTGGTGTAGTTTTTAGATTAGGTAACAGGGCAGTGTAAAGATTGTCAGCCTTTGGCCCTGCAGTTTAGGACAGCTGGTGGCTAGAACAGCAGGTTGCAGCTGTCTTGCATCCTCCCCTTTCCCTGTAATCTACGTGTGGCAGATTGATACCACACTGTGTTATATAAGAAAGCAGGCTGAGCACAGACCAGGGGAAGAAGTCAGTAAGTAGTATTCCTTCATGCTCTGTGCTTCAGTTCCTGCCTCCAGGTTCCTGCCCTGAGTTCCTACCCTGACTTCCTTCAGTGATGAACTATGATCTGGAAGATGTAAGATAAAATAAACCCTTTCCTCCCCAAGTTGGTTTTGGTCAGGGTTTTTATCACAGCAACAGGAAAGCTAACTAATAGAATCTTGTATCATATAGTATATTATATAATAGATGTTTATTTCTGAATTATTATCTTTGTTTTTACTCATTCTCTAAACCAGTTTGTATATGTTCCAGTGTAACATAACTATTTGAAGAATATGTAACATTCAAGTTTTGTTTAGGGATTGCATTTTGAACTGATTAACTTGAGCAAATCATATTTCATCCAGAAAGAAGAGTTACAAATGACAAAGCTAGATAATATATAATATATATAATATAGTATAATATATATATACTGAAAGAGAAAAATTATACTATAGAAGCTGGAGAGATGGCTCAGTGGTTAAAAGCACTAACTTCTCTTGCAGAAGACCTGGGTTCAGTTCCCAGCACCCACATGGTGGCTAACAACTTTCCATAACTCCAGCTCCAGGGGACCTCCTGCCCTCTTCTGACTTCTGTGGGCATTGAAAGACACAGGTGTGCTCATACACATAAAATAATAAATAAAAAATTTAAAAATATGTGGTATAACCAAGTTAGAAATTAGTTCCATACAGTTATTTCACCACTAAACTCTGAGCCTGGTTCAGGCCTTTGACAAATACCAATGTCTGATGCTGCATGTCATAAAAACGGCAGCCTGGTAATAAAATGCTGTTTCAACAGGTATGACATTTCCAGCCAGGAGGCTGTGTCTTACATTGGTTTTTCTTCCTGGTAATATGACTTAAACAAGTAGCTTTTAATTAGATTGAGGAATAATTTCGTGCCAATATTAATTTGTTCACAAACCAACCTGAACCTGAGCTGTCAGGCTGCAAGGCAAAATTCAATCCAATATACCAAGTCACCCAGGTAAGAAAATGGAAGTATTATGGTCTGGAGAAAATAACACTCTAAACAATATTGCATTATTGCATTCAGCTTCTTTTTATTAATTAAAGTTTTATATTATTTTAAAGAACAGAATAATACACACTTATACCAATTCACATAGTACAAACGTGCTTCCAGAGTAAACTGTCAGAGTTCTCCTTCCTAAAGCAAGGACCTGGAGCAGTAATGTGAGGCCCCTTGGAGCTGGAGTGCTGCATGGAGCCAACCTCTGAGAGCATTTTGGTTTGTTTGGCTCTATCATAGATCTCGATTTATTAACTTATAGTGGGGTTCTTCCTGTGCTAGTGCATGGCCTCACTTATTCTATTGTGGATTTGTTTGAAACTTGGATTAGACATGTTTTGCTTATAAAAATTATTATTATTTTAGGGGCTGGAGAGATGGCCTATCAGTTAAGAGAGCTGATCACTCTTGCAGAGGACCTGGGTTCGATCCCCAGCACCCACATGGCGGCTGAGAACCATCTTTAACTCCAGTTCCAGGGGAATCCGACACCCTCTTCTGATCTCCACAGCATTGCATGACACAGGTGCACAAACCTACATGCAGACAGTACATTCATACACATACAAAAATAAATAAAAATTAAAAAAAATTTAATTATTATTATTTTAAATTACAGATGTAAGTTCTTATTAAAAACTCTGTACTGGAAAACTGAGGTTAATGAAATGGAAAATAATTTTGAAAACTTCATAGTTGTCATTGATCAAAAGTTTAAAAATAAAACTAGAGGAATGGGCATTTGTACATTTGTACATTTCTCTTTAGAAAGAAATATAGTTCTGTCTTTTATAAGTTAAACATATTCATGGCTTTTACATTGAACACTAATAATGCAGAGATCAAAGCTCTGTATGCAAAAATATGTGGTTAAGTGCATACAGAAAATTTTGTGTAGCATAGACTATCCTTTGCACAATAAACATATCACAGACAAAATTAATACAGCATGTTAAAGTGACTTAACAAGGTGTACTCCAGTCAAATGTGGCGATACTTTGTAATCCCAGCAATTGGGAGGCTGAAGGAGGAGGATTTAGAATTCAAGTCCAGTCTGGTTTTATCTTAAAAAAAAACAAAACAAACAAAAAACAAGCAAACAAAAAGATATAAGTGAGTTGCAGCTACTGGCATTGGAAGGATTTTCAGAATAAACTTTTGAGTGAAAATGGCAACAGCAAGAACAATATGGCATAGGGTGAACATTTTTCAGTGAAAGAGACAATAAACCACTGATAAAAGCACACATGAAAACAGCTTGAAATTGTGCACCAGCCTGCATCCATACCTGTGTGACACACAGTAGGAGGTTTGGTGATGGAATTACATTCTCCTTTACAATTCATGCACCACAGCACACAATTGTTCCCATCAGTTAATAAGTCAAATAAAGGGCTGGAAAGCTGGTTCAGCAGTTAAGAGCACTGTCTGCTCTTGCAGAAGGCCCAGGTTCAGTTCCCAGCAACCACATGGCAGCTAACAATCATTTGTAAAATGCATGATTGTATGAATCAATTTATACAAAATATATTTCTATTGTCCTATAAGGTTTAATGAATTTAAAAGGAGACATGTTGAATATGGGTAACAATCTAAATAGCAGAAGTAAATATAATGGTTTGCTGTCATATGATGATTTTTTTTTCCTCCAGGAATTTAAACCTACATTATCCTTTCTTCCCACAAGATCTCTGGAAGAACACATGTTCAAAGGATCAAGAAAAATACGTTTATCACTAAATGGCTGTAGAAGGAGTGTAAGACCACCTGGGATCATCTTACCAGCCACAGTCTTGTTTTTGTCTAGTCCAATAGAGACCTAGAGAATAGTATGAAAGTGGCTGGACACAGGCTGCATGACATTTCTCAGTCAGAACAGTGGGACTCAGAACCCTTAAAAGGTCCCTCTACAAGAACAAAGGAAGTAGGGCTGGAGTAGAGCAGCCACCTAGCTTATTCCTGCACACCCATCGTTTCATCCATTAAGAAAACATGCTCATTAATAACTTAATATTCAACCTGCTAAATAGTCTCACTTCTTGGGAGATTAGTTTCTTTTTCTGACGATCACTTACCCTAGAATAAGAAAGAGGATAGGGTAGAGGAAAAAAGAACTGTTTGTTAGATGATCAAGGTTAAAACTAACCAACCAAACAAACAAGGATACAGTCTTAAAACATCTGAAGCAACACTTGGAAAGAGATGAAAATTAGTCTTCAACTACTTTTTTAAACTTTAGGGGTTTGTGAAAATAAAAGCCATATTTTTTCCATGCATTTCTAGGTTTCTCAAACCATCTGTGCTTCAAGGAGCATTTAGTCCATATGTTTTTGGTTAATTTACACTTAACTCATCAAAATGTTGACTTGTTATTCTAGCTATTTGATGTCTCAGAATTCATATATGCGTTTTAATATATATTCCAAAGTATTTCCTCCGTTTCGATCAGGAAGTCATTGTTAGCAAGTGGTAAACAGAACCTGGAAGAGCTTAAGCCTGTTTCTGAGTGGAGAACTAAGGAAATTCCAAGTTTTTGTGAAACTTGCCAAACTGCTTTTCACACACATGGTTACAAAATCCTTAAAGCGATAAACATGAGAAATGACCAAAAGACATCAGAATCCTCACAAGCAGAGCAGGAGAATCTCCATTAGAAGTCACCAATGAGAGGACCTAGAGAAGTAGTATGAAAGGACTTCAAGGTCAGCACAATGGGTCCCACCCTGATCCATCATACCAAATTGTGCAGAGGTCACTGGACCAATTTTCCCATAGAAAATGACACATGCTATTCTTCTGAGGTTTTGGTGACAACAGCCTTCTTTCAAGATTAAAATACACTATGCACGTACTATAAAAAAGCCACTCTGGCTTTATGATGGCTGGAAGTAATTTTATGTTTTTCATGATGTAACTTTTTTTCACCAGAATAGTTGAATGAATGTCATCAAGATTAGTGTTTGGTGATTTGTTTTTACACCTAACTAAAGCTTCAGTTAAACTTGAACAAATCCCCCAGGCCACAAACTTGAACAAATTCTTCATGACATAGACTTCTAGAGCTGTTTGTGACTAGAAACAGGAAGGGTGTCAGAGACCCCCAAACCGTAGAATTTCTGGGCCCAAAACTCATGTTCGAACAAAAGGGGCAAGCTCATGTCCCAGCAGAGACTGTAGAATGAAGATTCATGATCCAGAGCAAAGAATAACGCACGGAAGAAGCGAGGCAACAGGAACATGAAACAGGCGTGAATAAGTAAGAACCGGAAGCTGGAGGAACGGGAGCCCCAAGGGAGTTGGGGAAGTGGGGAGACTCCAGAGGAAGAAGCTTGGTCAGCCTGGAGTGACTCTTGAACCCTGAGCGTTATTTGGCTTGCTTTATTGTTCAGGGATCAGTCCATAAAGTAATAAAGCGTCAGCGAAGGAAACCCACAGAGCAATCATCTCAGCCAACCATGCAAATTCTGAACATCTTGGGTTTTTTTTTTTTTTTCTTTTTAATAAATGTGGGGTTTGGGGCTCAAAGTGGAAGGGTAGTATTTTTTACTCAGTTACACCCTGGCTAGTAGCAGAGCCAGCGGGAGCAGTGGAATCTCTCTCCTACCTGGTTTTCACCTCCGCAGCGCCCTAGCCCAAGCACGTTTCCCTTTTCTTTTCTCCTTTCTTTTCTTGGTTGTTCTTGCTTTTTCTCCTTTGTCTCCTTCATTCCTGCTCTACCTGGAATTGAAGCAAAAATGACACAGTGTCACACCCCAAGCTCACCCAGAGTTATTTTTAGAGGTGGGGGGGGGTCACAGTAAAACATGTTTGGTTTGTGAAGTTTCAGGCTTATTCTTAGCACATGAGTTCAGAGCTGTCAACCAACCTTGAACCTTCCGGGTTGCAAAACAACAAGACAGGATCAAATATATAGAAAAAAAAAAAAAAGGGAAAAAGGCTCTGAAGACTTGTTGGAAGGAAGCTCTTTAAAAAAAAATGTAAAGGATATTTTGGTGAGTTAAGTGTAAATGAATCAGAAACACAAGGATTTTATTTCCCTTGCCACATGCGTGAGTTTAAACATTAATGGAAAAAAATCCTCAGCACAATGTGTTTTGAATTTTATTTGTCTTTTTTCTCCTATGATCTCTGGGAGATGGAAGCTGAAGAATGATGAAGACAATGAAATCAAAAGCCATCATGAGGCTTAAATGTTTATGTAACACATGCTGCTTTGTTAGACAGAACAGCAAGAACGGGCTGGCTCAGAGCTCCCTTTCTGAATGCCTGAAAGGATTTTAGTCTTTGACCTAATTATGTTACTGAAAGAAACTTCTGAACAGGCTTGTGTCTGAATTCACTGCGTAGGAATCTGGACTGGGCGGTGAAGCATTCATTTCCTTACAGGCATGTGGTACTTGAGGAACGGTTAGAACTGCCAAGAGAGTAAAAGAAACAGTGAACATTATTTAAAATGTTAGCTTTCCAAAAAATAAAAATAAAACAACCTACTGGATATTTTGCATGTATTTCTTTTATATGCACCAGCGATTTACTTTGTGTAGTATAAGTAGACTCTTTCTAGAATATTTCTACTGAGAGAAGTATAGAAATTTTTAGGATGCCTGTTAACTAGCTTGATTTTCACTCTTGTCAGGCAGTTAATGGGGAAGCATTTCACAATTATTCTTTTATTTCATGGAATCGGAGCCGATTAAAAATTCCCATCTAGTTGTAGAAACATTCATAATTAGCTAGATAAATCTCAAATGTGCTCCACAGGCACAAACTTGTCTCTCACTTAAACTTGCATTCATTCCCTAGTTTACCCAGGAACTTCTAAGAGAACATTGAAGTTTAAATAAATCATCTATGGTTAACCTGTGGTTTGGCTTTTCGAAACCCACAAATGATTTAAATCAAAACATTTCAGATGCTGGAATCGAATGAACTCACAACAAAGCTATGCTGGCCATTTCATTACAATGATAGGTTGGTTAGGACCAAAATACTCAGTTCTATGGACTGCTGAGTGATTGTCTGCACAAAATAGCCTGTCTGAGTGGTGGTACTGGGCCATATCACACAGAAAGAGGGCCTACGAGTCACAGCCACATCTGTCATTAACTATGGCATTTTTTTTTTACATGTTGTTTCATGTATTTAAAATAGAAGAAAAACTGGGCTACATTTCAAAATTTAAATATGGTACATGAAACGGCTTTGTTCATATTTAATTAAATTATGGCTCATGTGCCATCTGTGTGATCCAACATTCCTTCCATCCCAGATGGAGGTAATGGATAGGGATAAGGTATGAAGGCTCCCTTCCCCTTCTGATGGTACGAGGTACAAATTGAGATGATTTTTCTAAGAGATGTCATCACAGTGACAGACCCTTCTGGCCACTGCTATATGATGCAAGCCCTGGCTTTTTAACTCTTAGAACTTTGAAGAACACCTTGATGATCACAGTTGGGACCTTCAGCGGCAGAAGGCTGGTAGTTCAATTGCTTTGGATGTGCCCTGTCTGCCTTGCCAGAGCTCTTCAGCTTAGTGTTTCAGATCAGTGTGTGTGTGTGTGTGTGTGTGTGTGTGTGTGTGTGTGTGTTTAGCTCTTAAAAAGAAAATAAAGAGAAGCTCACCATCTCAACCTATAAACCCTCAACTTAAATAATGCAACTTGGACTGAAAACAAGCAGGCATCTTTAGGAGGCCCCTCTGATCAGGGGACACACAATACACTGTGTTCACTTCTCAAGTGTGTGTGCTTTGGGGTGAGAAGCACTTCACCTTATAAAATGAGCATGCGTTTCTCTTTCTTCCGCTACTCTGCTGTTTTTGCCATATTTTCTGAGTTCACATCTCTAATCGGTGGGAGTGTCGATTTAATGACATTTATTTTGGAAAACATGCTCTGCTAAAATTTTGTCTCAATGTAAGCTATTTAATTCTAAAATTGGCAGCTGAAACTAGCACTTTGTTCACATAAGCAGCTATTCAAATGCTTTGGTTGAAAGCACTTTTGAGCACGAATGGTCAAGACATTACCTTTGCTTCTGTATGCTTCCCAGTGTGACAGCCATGAGGCAGGGGCTTACCTCCAAGGTCAGGCATGTGAGCTGGGCATACACTGTCTTGGCACTTCCTACCTGTCCTACTGCATGTTTGCAGACAGTTCTTTAGCAGGCTATAGTGGCGCATGGTTGTGGTCTTGTGAATTTTTCCTGGGGTGACATGAACAAACTGTCTACTCACCCATATTGAGTGCCAAAGAGAGAAACCAACAGTTCAACCCATGTGTATCTTGGTGAACCGTTGGGTTTAATTTGGGTTATTTACAGAAACAGGGCTAGAATGTGGCGGGTGATTACATCATGGAAGAAAAGTCCCTCCCAGCAACGGATCAATGTTTCTGTATCTTTAGAGAACAGCAGGCCTGATCCTATGTAGGTCTCCATGGGAATCACAGCTACAGAGAGTCCGAAGGGCAATGGCCATGAAATGCCTGGAGGACAGCATTCCGCAATTGTGATGCCAGTACTCAGCAGGCTGAGGCAGGAAGGTCATTCAGATCATAAAATTGAGGCCAGCCTGGGCTACATTTTTATTTGTATGTTTATATTCATCTCCCACCTCTCTCTCTCTTCTCTGTGTGTGCACCCACAGAGACCAGAAAATGGGGTCCGATCTCCTAGAACTGGAGTTACTGGCAGCTGTAAGCTAACCAATGTGGTTGCTGGGAACCAAACTCAGGCCTTCTGGAAGATGTTTAAACAAGTGTTCTTAATCACTGAGCCAGCCTTCCAGCAAGGAAGACCATAACTTAAAAATGAAACTGTGCTTTGTTTTTAAAACAAACAAAAAATAATGGGAAATAGAAGGATGAGATTCCTCATCTCAAAATTTGTCTTGGTGTGTATGTGTATGTGGATGTGTATGTGTGAATGCTCTGTGTATGTGTATGTGTGTGCTTTGTGCATGTGCATATTTGTATGTGTGTATGTGTGTGTGCTTCATTTATGTGTAGGTATATGTGCTTTGTGTGTGATGTATGTATGTGTATGTATGCTCTGTGTATGTGTATGTGTGTGCTTTGTGCATGTGCATATTTGTATGTGTGTATGTGTGTGTGCTTCATTTATGTGTAGGTATATGTGCTTTGTGTGTGATGTATGTATGTGTATGTATGCTCTGTGTATGTGTATGTATATGTGGATGTGTGTGTGTGCTTTGTGTTTATGTGTGTGATGGACTCTGTAGAAGGGACATGTCAAAGACAGAGACAGATAGGCCTCTGTTTGAATGAGATACCTAGAGTTCAAATTAGAATAATGCTGTTTATGCTCTGGAAAAGGATGGAGCAAGGTGCTACTGCTAGCACCCTGGTTCGGGAGATGAGAGGATATCACGATGGTGGTGAGGAAATGGAATGGATTGGGAAGTGGCTGCTCTCTGAGCATCATCTTGCCCCCATCCTGGTCATCTCAAAATCTTTCTCTGTTTCAGTCACAGGCCCCATTGACTGTTCTGTTGTGTTAGTCAGAGCCTGGAAAGCATCATTCATACCAGAGCCTTCATTTCCAATCAGGCTTGAGTCTTTATTTACATTTGTCCATTATCAGCCTAATTATGCCCCAATTTGACTATCTTCACCATTTCCTATCATAGCATTGGTAACTGGGTTTCTCTCAGAGTTCTGTACCTCTGATTTCTAACCCATTCTCCACAAGCTAGCATTTATTTTTAGTTTTTGAAGCTAAGGCTTCAAACAGAAAAGTAAGTACTCTAAGCTGAGTCACATATCCAGCCACTTTTTACATTCTCCAGAGTCAGAGTCTCACTAAGTTGCTCAGGCTGTCCTTGGACTTGTCATCTTCCGGCCTCAGCCCCAAGCAGCTGGGATTATAAACCTATGCCATCAGGCCTAGCTGTAGGAAACATCTACGGATGCAACTCTTAGCTCAAAACCTCCACTTGAAATTCTCCAGCGCCTGTAAGGACTGAGCCCAAACTCATTGATATGCCTGTGACATAGGCTTTGTTCTTCCGTCTCGTATGACTGTCCTCTTCTGTCTTTGACTCAGTCACATTGGCTTCCTAACACAAGTCACACTCTGGCCTTGCCTCCTGGTCTTTGTGAAAGTTTTTCAGTCTGACTGAAGTAATGTATTCCAAATCTCTCCTTTCTTCCCCTAGCTACCTTCAACCTGCCCTTCACCTAGTACACCATCCCCTTTACCTCAGTCAAGACGCTGTCTTTCTATGTGTCTTCCTTGTTTATCTTCAACTTGGCACCATATTGATAAGATTCTTGCTTGTCTTAAAGCAAATTCTGTGAGATCCAAGCTATGTCTGTCTTGTTTACTATTTTATATGTAGCACATAGCATTGAGTCTTTAATATATTAGATATGTAATAAATCTTTCTTAATTAACCCAGTAAGTAAAGGTTCTTCTCTCCCCTTCAGTGGAGAGTATGGTTATTTAGAGCTCTGACTGAAAAGTTCAGCCTGTACATGAATGGCACTATATTCTTTTCTTTATAGCCCTTAGTAACTAGAATGTCTTTGTAACTCGATGGTGAGCTTACCGAATATACAGATTATGTATATGCGCGTACCTATTAGAAAGTAAAGTGATATTCTAGAGGAATTAACCTCTGTCTTCTAGGCAAAGGAGGGCACTCTAAGACATATTGCAAACTATCCAGACTCCTCTTGTTTCACTCTTTGTTCTCCAGAGAAACATTATTTACCAGATATATCCATCTGATTTAAAATTTTACACATGACAGCCGGGCGTGGTGGTGCACACCGTTAATCCTAGCACTTGGGAGGCAGAGGCAGGCGGATCTTTGTGAGTTCAAGGCCAGCCTGGTCTACAGAGCGAGTTCCAGGACAGCTGGGGCTACAAGGAGACCCTGTCTCGAAAAGACAAAAAAAAAAAAAAAATTTTTTACACATGACTAATTTATATAGATGGGTTAGAGTTTAGAGTTCTCAATCTGAAGACCTATAAGCAGGAAGTGAGAACAGAAGGCACATCTTTCATTTTGAACAGTCAAGTGACTTCAACCTTCCTCTGCCGTTTTGTTCCAGGGCTCTGAATGGAGCAGATGACTCGCCAATACTGGGGAGGGCTTTCTGTGCACTCAGTCTACCAATTCAATTGTTATCCACCTGGAAACACCCAGAAAGCATATCTAATCAGCTATCTAGGCATCTCAAATTCTTGTTAGTTTCACATATAAAGCTGTCACATCCTACAAATATTTGTCTAATACTACTAAAACGAATTATTTGTCTTGTACCTCAAGAATATTTCAATGTTTCAGGATTCTAGGAACTGAAATTCTTTGTTCTCCAAATCTTACATATCATTTGTGATATTACTGTGTAACAAATCACATGGAGAATATTCAACAAGTAATACATTCCACAGATATGTTTTTCTATGTCATATTTAACATATGCAACTTAAAACCACTGCCAAGATACTAAGGGGAATTTCAAACTTCAAAGGAACATAGGTAGATGGACTTATCAGGCTTTTAAAGTTTAACAAATGCAGTTCAGCTATTAAAAAACAAAACAAAACAAAACAAAACACTGTTAGTTGTGAAGCTGGGCCTGGTGGCACATGCTTTTAATTCCAGTACTTGGAAGGCAGAGGCAGGCAGATCTCTGTGAGCTCAAGGACAGCTTGGTTTACCTAGTTCTAGGTGAGCTGGGCATATAGGGAGACCTTATCTCCAAAAAAATAAAAATAAAAAATAATAATTAATTAATTAATTAATTAAATAAATGCAAACCCCCCCCTTTTTTTTTTTAAAGAAAAACGAATAAAGGCAGGTGTGGTGGTCCATGCCTTTAATCCCAGCACTTGGGAGGCAGAGGCAGATAGATCTCTGAGTTCAAGGCCAGCCTGGTCTAGATGGTGAGTTCCAGTACGGCTGGGGCTACAGGGAGACCCTGGTTCAAAAATACCAAACAAGAAAAAATTAAAAATTAAAATAAATAAAGGAAAAAAGAAGCTATTTCTATTTTTCCTAACCTGTCTATGAACTACTTATGTATTATATATGTACTTACTATGGATCTTAAAAATGTAAAGTTTTGCTCAATTAGGTTAGTTACTTGCATATTTCTTCTTTTTTCTATATTTATTTTATATCTGTTTGTCTGTACACCTGTGTGCAGGTACTCATGGAAGCCAGAAGAAGCTTGAGATCCTCTTGAGCCACCCACCCATTGTGGGTTCTTGAGATCCTCTGTGGAGGAGCCAATGTGGCTGCTGGAAACCAAACTCTGGTCTCCTGAAAGAGTTGTAAGCACTTTTTACCATTGATCCAGCTCTTCAGCCCCTATATTTTTATTCTTCAATATCACATCAAAATGCTAGCATATATTTCAGAGATAGTAAATAAACTCAGCAATAAAATTACTACATCTAAAAATGCTTCCTAATAAAAGAAAAATTATACTTAAAAATGGATGCCTGGTATGAAAAGCTACATCTGAAAATAATGTGCCTGGTTGTGTAAACTATTTGTCAAATGCTTGGTGTAATAGTTAATTTTTTTGTCACAAATACTTGAGAGAAGTAATTTATGTTGGCTCACAGTTTTGAAGGCTACAGTCCAAGATTGGCTGTCTCTGGGCCTGTAGAGAGGCTAAGCACTACGGCAGAAGGGTGCATGGAGCTGAGCTATTCACCTCACGGTACAAGGAAGCAGAATGGATCAGGGCTAAGACATCCATTTTAAAACCATGCCCCACCTTCAGCTTATTCAAATTTTAACATCATCGATGAATTACAGCCTTGATTACTTTAGGATCCTTATGAGTTAATGATCTTTGCAAACATCCTCACAGACATAGAAGTATGCTCTCAGGTATCTTTCAATCCAGTTGCATTGACCATCGAGATCAGTCACACTTGGTGTTTAGAAAAATAGAATGGGGCTGAAGACATGGCTCAATGGTTAAGAACACTGGTGGTTCTTGCAGAGGACCCAGGTTCAAGTCCCAGCACCCACATGGCAGCTGACAACTGTCTGTAACTGAAGTTTCAGGGAATCCAACATCCTCTTCTGTCCTCCAAGGGCATTGCACAACAGGGGTACACTTACATGTGGGGAATACATACACGTAAAATAAAAATAATAAATAAAATATTAAAAAAGAAAGCTAATGTTAAAAATAAAGAAAATTTAAATATAAAATTAGGTTCTGGTGATTTGCTGCATCAGGTCATTTAGCATGAGTTAAATAAGATTGTCACTTTTCCCAAGGAAGATCAAATGCATCACTTTGTTCTCTTAATTTTTTGTAACCACAATTTGCCCTGTTATGTACTAAAAGCCCTTGTGCTTCATGGACTTGGTTGCCCAGCACTCAGGTCTAGTACAGTGACACAATCTACACTCACCTGGAAAGAGGGAACCATGCTTGAGGAATTTTCCAGATTAGACCAGCCTATAGGCCTATCTGTGGAGCATTTTCCTGATGGCTAATTGACCTCAGTGGGCTCAGTGCACTGTGGGCAGTACAGCTCTAGGCAGGTGGGTCTAAGCTGTATAAGAAAGGTAGCTAAGCCTGAGCCAGGAGAGAGAGAGCCAGCCAGAAGCAGCACTACTCTGTGGTCTCTGCTTCCGTTCCTACTGGAGTTCTTGTCCTGACTTCCCTATGTGATGGACTGCCTGCCACCTGGAAATGAAACTATCCTGACTTCTTCCTCATGTGATAGACTGCTACCTGGAAATGAAAGCCAAAATAAACCCTTTCCTCCCCAAGATGATTTTTGGTCAATGTGTTCTATCAGAGCAACAGAAAGCTAACTAGAACAACACTCCAATACAAATAACTGTGAATATCCAGGCATAGCATTGTATATGTACTACTAGTACTATTTTAAATAAAAGGAAAAAATAAAATAGACATTCCAACCTAGTGAGTTAAAGAGAAAGAAAAACACAAAAGAATAATCTAAGAAAGAAAGATTGTATTTTACTTGTTTTACACTAAATTGAACATTCCATAGCCTCAGCCCTAAAATAAAACTTAAAATTACCAACCTTACAAAATTACAGCCAGTATATAGCAGAACTTCCACTTTTGTTCTTGAATGACAGAAATCTGTTTGAGATACACATTAGTTGTCACTAGCACGTCACCATCCATGCAGCTTAAGATCCGAGGGTATTGTGGGCCAAGAACAAACATAATTTTTACTTTCTTTACATAATGTCTTTTAATACTTAGAAAAATTTCTCTGCTCAGGATTGCTAATAAATAATGCTTCTTTACCCAGTCTTCGAATTCGGTTAAGGGGTAAGCCAGTCATGGTGGTGTATGCCTGTGATCCCAGCACTACTGAAACTGAGGCAGGAGGACTGTGAATTTGAAACCAACCTACATCAAGAGACACTGTCTATAAAAAATACAGTGTTGCATTTTAAGTGTTTTACATAATACTAAGGATGCTGACAGACCTAATTATTTATGTTTAAGACAAAAACACTGCCTCTTAACCTGTCCAACCTGACTTTCCCCTCTGACCATTTCACCCTTCCTTGCTTTACTATTTGGAAAGAAAGAAAACTGGTTGTACATCATAGTGTCAACGCAGGATTTAGAAAATCCTCAGAAGCCCACAGAGATTTTGGAGGAGGGGGTTTTCAAGTCCAGCTAGCATTTCTGAGATAGCAGCTTTGAGAACCAGGCAAGTTTCATGGTAGTGAATCATCCCATGCCCGGGAAGGAAGGCTCTCAGTACAGTATGATGACAGGTGCTCCCAGCACATGGTCACAACTTCAGCTGTTTAGCTTCAAATAAATCATGATTTTGAATGACTTCTTACCTGTTAACTTTCTGTGGGTGGTGTTATGCCCCCCCCCCCAAATCAAACCTTTTCATTTCCTTTAGTCTATGTAATTTCTGGCAAAACAGAAAGTAAATTTGAAGCAAATCTTTTCTTCGAGTCCTATTACTGTGATTATAGCTTTTGAGATAGAACTTTTAATGGGTTTGTTATAGAAAAACATAGGTGGAGACCTTCATTGCCTTAGTCAAGCTTTGCTTATCTGCTGCTGATCCGAGTTCTCCCTAAACAGTTCAGGAGCTGGATACATGCAGCACTCTTCTGTTTTCTCTGCTCTAGGGACCTCAATAGTCAGCCTTCCTGGCTCTGACACAATGATCAGCACTCTCGGATCCCTCCATGTGCCCAGCTCCTGTGTCTAAACCCTGCTGACTCAGCATTGCTGAGTGACATGCCCTGTCCGGAACTCTAAGTAAGCTAATATCCGTTTGCATTTGGAGAATCGTCAGTCACCAGTCTCCTTCAAACAGGCTCTGGATTCTTTCTTTCAGATGTCCTGTAACATTACATTGCACAACTGATGCATGGTCACAACACAGAAAAATTTCCATGATCTCTTCCCAGCCTCACACTGAGCAAATCTAGCCTTTTTGAAAACATGTGGTAATCACGTGTTTTGTTTATTTATTTTTTTAATTTTCCTGGTATATCATAATCATCAGGTTGGGTTTTTCTTTTTTCCTCTAAAACAAAGCAATTTAATTTTATGCCGGCCTCAGGCCTATGGACATAAACTATATAGCAACATGGACTTTCAGAGGCTTTGTGATTATGCTGTGCTGTGAGAGTGTTGTCTTCGCTTGCTTGTCTACAGCAAACAGAAAAATACAGGTGACCTGGGTTTGGAAGCATGACAGTCTAAGAAGAACTGCCTGCCAGAAGGAGGCTCCTGCCCCTCCTCTCACAGCAAGACACTCCTCCTCCCCTTCTTTAACCGTTTTCTTCTTTCTATTTTCTTATGTTTTTCACAAGTCTGGGTAGAGGCATCTGTCTCTCCTGTCCTGTGGTGTTGGAGGTACCCAGGATTAGGTGTCCTCATGATTCAGGAACAATACACTCACCAAAAGGGAGGAGCCAAAATATTAACAGAATATGTGACAACAAACATTTCATAGGAAATATTGTTTTCATGAGCACTATGGACATTTTCAGTTAACAAGACTTTTTTTTTTTTTTTTTTTTGGTCTTTTTGAGACAGGGTCTCCTTGTAGCTCCAGCTGTCCTGGAACTCACTCTGTAGACCAGGCTGGCCTTGAACTCCCAGAGATCGGCCTGCCTCTGCCTCCTGAGTACTAGGATTAAAGGCATGTACCACCATGCCCGGTTTAAGAAGACATTTTTATAAAGAGAACTAAAATTCAAGACTCTGATAGTTTACTGGACATGGATTAAACATGCTTTACAAAGACTTTGTCTTTCCTGGAGCAAAAATCATCTTATTTTGTGAAATCGGAAATCTGAGTCCTAGCCCTTGTTTCCATTTTTTGGTATCAACGTCCAGTTATAGCGCATGGCCATATGTATGAAGAAATCACATTAAAAAATGACAAACATAACTCAGTCATAAAAATGATTGCAACAATAAACCTACCAGGAATTCCAATCTTGCTAATCAAGTCATGCCTCATGGGCATGCCTTCAAATGGGTCTAATTAGTTCTAGTTGGTGTCTCATGAAGGTGACTGCCTCTGGCTCTATATGAGAAGTCATGTTCTCACTTAAAAGCTTCTTTTTTTGAACTTATGCCAAAGGCTGGTGGAATCTTAGGGAAAGTTCATGACTCGCCTGTGTGGAATGTTTTGGTGAAAAGGGAAAGAGCCAGGAAGCTTTCAGGGCCATTGTGGGGAGGAAAGGGAGGTCAGGATGGATGGGAGACAGATCCGCTTCATACGGCGTCTGGATGCCAGGTGGAGCGCTTGAGACAGGAAGCACACAGAAAGGTAGATTTGGTACAGGGAAACTGGGCATTTTAAGAAACTTACAGACTCAGGATGTGTTAGAAAGATGCAGTTAGTGTGATGTTAACGGTCAGCACAGAAATTGGGAAGCAAAACGGCAAAGTCTGGGAAGGACATAAGGCTGTGGAGAAGAGGGAAGATAAATGATCCTGAGAAATTTCAAAGAGAGGATCAGAAGGACTTTGAGGAGGAAGTGAAGATAAATGAGGAAAGCGTGGATGGCTCTGAGTTATCAAGCCCAGGCTCCAGGCAAGGAAGAACCATTAGATTGTGGTGACAGGAGCCATCATTTCATATTGATAGGACTTTTCTCAATGACATTCCCCGTTACCGCAACGTAGTGATTTACATGCATGTCTTTCTTTAGAAACACTGTGTAATGCATCTTTGTCTCCTCAACAGCATCGCGTTTAGGGTGTTGCACATGGGTGAGCCAATGCAAATTTGTTAAATGAAGTTTACACAAGAAATTGATTCTAGGAATTTGTTTAGCTTCTTAACTTCTGAACAAGTTAACCTCTTGTTTGCCAGGCAAATCAGGGCTAAGATGTCAGTGAGGAGAGGGGAGGGCAGGTCCGGTCAGTGCTTACTTCCTATGGCTCTTTTCCTTATAAGTCAGTGTTTTGCTTTGACATGAACTGGCAAAAACTTGGAGGTGGCCCTCCCCTTCTGCTCAGGGAGCCTTTCAGAGGGGGTGGGGCAAAAAGATGATAAGAGCCATGGGTTGGGGAAGACCTGAGCAAAACATTATCTTCTGGACATGAGAGGATCTCTGCCTTCATAACAGCTGTGGCTGTCTGCACAAGACCTGCACGAGATCAAGCCAGTCAACGCTCTAACATGGGCAGGGAAGGGACTCCATAGCTCCAACCCTCTGCTGGGGTGCTATTGACAATTGATGGCTGCTGGGAAAAAGAAAGGCAGTCTTTTTGAGGATGTGGTCCCTGGTAGGGCAACTATTCTCCAGTGGATGGCCCCATACTTATGTTTCTACAGGCTGCACAAAGTGTACTTAGGGAGTTATTTTAAAGAAAAATGCATGAAATTGGAATGTGGGAGAGGTTGGGAGTTGGATTTGGAAGGAAAGGGGATAGAAGGAGGATGGAATAATCAAAATACATTGTATGCATGTGTGAAATTCTCATAACATTAACAAAATTGTTTTAACCCTAGCACTTGGGAGGCAGAGGCAGGCAGATTTCTGTGAGTTCAAGGCCAGCCTGGTTTACAGAGTGAGCTCTCGGCCAGCTGGAACTCAAAGGGAGACACTGTCTCGAAAATACCAAAAAAAAA
>VZQC01014462.1:1258412-1283532 GCA_009823505.1 Rhizomys pruinosus
AAAAAAAAAAAAAAAAAAAAAAAAAAAAGAAAAAGAAAAAGAAAAACATTAGAAGTGGACATCTGTATCCTGTCACATCTAAGCTTACAGTGCATATATAGATGTCCTCCCAAGATCTCTTTCTAAATTACAACATTAGAAGCCAAACTCCTTCTGATTCCTTTAAGATTCATTTAGTTCGGTAATTTTTTCATTTCTGAAATTGTGGAACTGTTCTAAATTCCAAGATTCCTGTTGGGTTTTGGTTTGCATCTAATGCAGAATATTAGAATAGTGCCACAGCAGATTACAAAGAAGGAAGTGGCACAGATGTCTACAGTATTTCACAAAGTATGTCCCCTGATCACCACTACCACCACCACTACCACCGTCATCATCACCATCACTTGAGAACTTCAAGGTAAAAATTCTTGAGCAGTACCCCAGATCTACGGAGTCAGGGCTTGGAGCTCGACCCCTGCAGTCGACATCTTCATAAGTCCTCTAGAGGATTCTCATGCGCTGATGTTTGAGGACTTTCGTGAAGCCCAACATCTCCTAAATGGCTTCCTTGAATGTTTGATTACTGAACCTGACCTTGCCTCATAATCTCCTGGAGAACCTATTGAGTTACTGACTGCTAAGCCAACCCTGCAGTGCTCTGATTCTGGACTGTTCTATGAGATTTCACATTGGGTAAGTTTCTGTGTGACACTGGTTCCCGTACTCTGTGAGGTATACTGTGACGAGCATTGTTTTTGTATCAGCTCACACAAGGATCTATTTGAGAAACTCATACCCCCTTTACAAAGATCCTTTCTAAATGTTCATGAAGAAGGAGATTGAAGAAGACATCAAAAGATGGAGAAACTTCCCATGCTCATGGATTGGAAAAATTAATATAGTAAAACTATCCATTCTACCCAAATTAATATACAGATTCAATGCAATCCCAATTAAAATCCCCATGAGTTTCTTCACAGACTTGGAAAAAAATCCTTAAATTCATATGGGAAAAAAAAAGACCCCGAATAGCTAAAGCAACCCTGAGTGAAAAATGCAATACAGGGGGGAAATCACCTTACCAGTCTTCAAGCTATATTAAAAGGCTATAGTCATAAAAACAGCTTGGTACTGGCACAAAAACAAGCCTGTTGACCAATGGAACAAAATTGAAGATCCAAACTTGAGCTCATACAATTTCAGCCACCTCATATTCAATAAAGGGGTCATGAAATTGATTATTAAAAGAAACATAAAATTTTTGTAGAATTTGTACACATAGGACATAAATATTCCATCAGGTGAAATGTATTGTCTTGTGAAATACCAAAATCATTTTCTGGGTAGTCCCAGCAAATTAACTAGAGGGCATGCTGTGGAAGAGTCATCCTCCTACTTGTCAAGCAAGGTTGCAGCAATACTAAGCAAATCAGGCTGAAAACTCCCTTCTGAATTTCAGATCCAGTTTAATAAAATACGGCAGCATCACAGAGCTATAACCCACTTTGGCCACTAATTTCTGTGCCACTGGAGATCACATCAGTGAAGAAATGCTGCATTTCCTTATCAGGAGAGACTAATTGGAAGCTACAATTAGCCAGGCTGTAAGTGCCAGAGATTCTGAATCACAGTTGCAAAGTGGCTTTCATTTGGTATTCTGATGCATAGGGATAGTGATGGTCATTGACAAAAAGGATGGTTTTCTTTGACAGAAACCCAGGTTTTTGAATATCAATAGGCATCTTAGCAGCTTTAAAAACTTGCTTTATTTGTTCATTTCACATTCATCCTTCATTAAAATTCAAGATTGCTGAGATAGAAGATGGAAAAGAAAATCGGCAGTGGGAAAGTGGCTAGTGTGTTTGGCAGGTGTTTAAACTCTGGGCTTTGTCTTTTCCCAGTATTGCAATTGCTGTGGTTTGAATCTTTTTTTTTTTTTTTTTTTTTTTTTNTATCCATTATTTTTATTGTTTATGTGTATGAGCATATTGCCTACATGTATGTAAGTGTATCCATGATGGGCAATGCCCACAGAGGACAGAATAGGGCCTCAGATCCCCTGGAATTGGAGTTACTGATGGTTGTTTTAGCCACCAATGGGTGTTGGGAACTGAACCCAGGTCCTTAGTAAGTGCTCTTTTTTTTTTTGGTCTTTTCAAGACAGGGTCTCCCTGTAGTCCCAGCTATCCTGGAACTCACTCTGTAGACCAGGCTGGCCTTGAACTCACAAAGATCCACCTGCCTCTGCCTCCCAAGTGCTAGGATTAAAGGCGTGCCCCACCACGCCCAGCTCAGGATGGTACTCTTGCAGAGTATCGTGAACCTCTGCCAAATGGGGTCTTGAGGAATGGGTTAGGTCACTAAAGGGATGCTTGAAGGGAGCTATGGTACTCTACTTCCTGCCTTGACCCTTTGGCTTCCTGGTGATGACAGAAGCAGTTTTGCTGTACCTTGGGCTCCTGGCCATTTGACACCCCCCCAAGAGGCCTAATGGCAGTGGGTCTACCTAATCATAGACTGTAATTAAGACAGGTGTTAGCTCTCTCTGGGCAGTAAGGGAAAATGATCATGATATTTATAAACTAGTCTTGTAGCCTGAGACCAAGATGGTGAAGTACCTGAATCATAGCATACAAAACAAGTGAAATAAACTGAGGGGAGAGTGGGTGATGGTGAGGATGAAGCAGGACCAATCCCCTATTGATGCATAACACAAGATCACCTCTCCAATCGGGCAGAGAAGGCATGCCATGGATGTGTAGAACAGCACCTGCTCACCTCACAATGCATCTCAAGTCACCAATCTAAATGAAGATTACCTGAGTCTTTACTGTCATCGTAGTCCCCACAAAAGGTCACTGAGAAGCTCAGCAAATCAGTATTCTTTCCTTGGCATCCCTCCCACTGTGGGAAGTTTTTCTCTTTCCTGCTTTCCCTTAATAAGTCTACTTTTGCCTTGTCATTCCTTGGCCACATTTCCTTATTTTTCTTGGGCATGAAACAATCAACTTGAAAGCCACTGTCTTCGTGTGGCTTGGGTACAACAAGTTGTCTGGCACTCCCAATTCAGCTCAGTAAGACCCCACATGGAAATCTCAAAAACACTGAGTCAAAATAAACCTTTTCTCTTGGTAAGTCACATATCACAGATATTCTGTTATAGTGATGGAAACCTGGAATGTATAGAGATGCAGATCACTGAATTTGTAAGCATGATTTGATTAGCTAATGTTCTCCCCTTACCTCTATTTCTAATCCAACTGTTAAAGGGTAACGGCTTTGGGGGAAGCATTGACTCTCCAAGGTTTTTCCTGAACACTGTTATCAGTCATTTTTCTATGTCATCAGAATGCAATTAATTTGCATACTTGTTTGTTTACTCAGTTGATCTCTCATTTACTCATTGAATATGTATGAAGCATTCAGGCCACTTCTGGTGTTGTTTTCCACAATAAGGAATGCTTTCGTCAGTGTCTCATCGCTGTACATGGTAGCTAGATCTGGAACCTCTGTCCTTCCCTAGATTATTTTTGAAATGGAGCTTTTTTATTTTTTGTATTCCTGGTAAAAAAAAAAAAACTCACAATATTTTATAAAAAGTAGTATAACAAACAGGTACATTAAAATATGAAATTTTCAGCAGTGGCAGCCATATGCCTGTATATCCCAAATCTAATTGGCTATTAGCTCTCTCCTTGGAGGAATAACCCACGGCTGATGCCACAAGCTTACATCCTCTAGTGGTTAGGAGATGTTATAAGCCACAGTAAGACCCTGTCATATTTTACAGAAAAAAACATAATTCATGGGTTAACATACCATCCAAACATCTGTGTCTATACCAAAGTAACCTACCATAACAATTATTACTGTTTAAATACCTATATATCTAATTGTTTGAGCTTCATTAGTAGGATTGAAAGGTTATCCCTGGACAAACTGTCAGCCCATGAAAGGAAACAGCCAGAATTGACCAGAGTCAAAAACAACAGCTCCAGAGAAAGTAGAATGTTTTGCTTCTCGTCCACCTGTGCCCCTTTTCTAAGCCTAGGGAACAATCTGTGGAAGAGGGGGCATGGTAGAATGTAAGGGCTGCGATTGGGGTGAATGGTGAAACTACAGCAAATATAGTCTGGACACTCATCTGGTCAACTTGATTGAACATACAAGCCCCCCCAACTGGATGGTGGGACCCATGGGCTGTGTGGGTTTGGGCACAACTGCTTGCAAATTGGTTTTACATGAAGGATGCTTGTACTCATAAATTATTACTTATTGTTAAAAAATGAAAAAAAATAAAGAAGTAATTAAAAAGTATGAAATTTTACCATGTACGGATGGAAAAGAAAGTTATTGTAAAATTGCTTCTAAATCTGAAAATACTTTTCTCGTTACAGGTTTGCCCTTTTTAGCAAAAGTATCAAATTGGATTTTTTTAACTCATTTTTTTTTTTTTGGAAAGCTACTTATTGAATAATAATGTCAAATTCCCTCCCAGATCCTAGGGCTCGATTAATGAACCAAACTGACAGGATTCTTACCTTGCTGGAAAGCACTTTCTAGATAAGGGAGAAATATAATGCCAATGTTCAAGTTAGCTATGTTGCATGATAGAAGATAATATGTGCCCAGGTGGAGGGACGCAAAGGTGGGGACCAATCGGGGTGCTGTAGGGTATGCAGAGATCAGGATAGCACACACTTCCCTGTTGTTGTCAGAGATCAGGATAGTGCACACTACCCTGTTGTCAGAGATCAGGATAGCACACACTACTCTGTTGTTTTGTACCATGTGTCAGAGATCAGGATAGCACACACTACCCTGTTGTTCTGTACCATGTGTCAGAGATCAGGATAGCACACACTACCCTGTTGTTCTGTAGCGTGTGTCAGAGATCAGGATAGCGCACACTACCCTGTTGTTCTGTAGCGTGTGTCAGAGATCAGGATAGCGCACACTACCCTGTTGTTCTGGAACAAATTCTTTTGTGTCAACCTTACCCTAAAAGGAGATGCTTGTCTTGAAACGTTACTTATAGTATTGCAAAATAAATATTGCTTCAGATTTAGAGAACTTTTTCCTTTAAAATATGTTTGTAGACTGGATTCACCCTAAAGTTACCATTTATTTTTTTAGGAATATGTTTTAGGTCCCAGAATTCCTGGGGGAAATGGGTAGTCCTCAATTCTTCTAAAGAAAATACTGTAAGGAGGCTGAGTAGGGTTCCACTGGAACAGAATGTCTACTGTGATTGAACACAGAGGACTTGGTGCTTGGGACTATGGGTCTGGGGAGATCACCCCACTGTTGGGTCTGAAGTAGGGATTCATTGCACCCTCCTTTTAAAGGACTGCAAATTCCCACCTTGTCAAGAACTGGGAAGGTCTTTCATGGAGAAGTAGGAAGGGTCACTTTCCTTTCAAGGTAGCAGATGGAGCTTTATTTTTAGTGTCAGGAAGATCTTCTTTTTCATATGCTGGTGATTTCTGAGTCTAAATCTAGGTAATAGAGTAGCAGAATTTTCCTTTAGCAAGACAGTGACTGTCTAACCACTATCAACATACTAATTAAACACTTGAGGGAATAATTTTCAGCTGGTGTAAAGTAAGCTGCTCATTTTCATCAGCATTGCTTGTTATGATTCTAGAAGTTCTGACCTGCACCAATAGGACATGAAACAGAAGGAAAAGGTGTGGCCATCACAATTGCTTAGAAATGTTGAAATGATCGGCTGAAAGAGCTTCATAATTTCAAAGACTCAGCTAAGTGCCTAAAGATGAAGTAATATCTAAACATCTAGAAAAATCATACTATGCAAAGGTCTAATTTGAAAATGTATTGAACAAAAGAAATTTCATTGGTGTAATAAAATTATAAATCTTTTAGCAATCAGCTTCTAACAAATATCTAGAACTCCTATATTGAAAATGTTAGCACTTGGGAGGCAGAGGCAGGCGGATCTTTGTGAGTTCAAGGCCAGCCTGGTCCACAAAGTGAGTTCCAGGACAGCTAGGGCTACAGGGAGAAAAGACCAAAAAAAAAAAAAAAAAAAAAAGAAAATGTTAAACATTTTGTATCAAATATTGAAGAGCACAGTAGATGGGAATCCAAACCATACTTCAGGTAAAGCAGAGCTGTAGATGGTGTGAGTTCCTTTTATTAATTATTATTATTATTATTATTTAGATTTAAAACAAATATATTTAAGAAATTGCTGTGCTAACATTTTGCTACTTCTAAAGCATCCAGAACAGGTCAGGATACAATGTAAGCCTTTAATTCAATGCGAACACATAATAGTTTTATAAGGCAGGAGACAGGAAGTAAACAATTAAGTGAACACATGCATATTTTTCTGTATCCACACATCTGTGCCTACTTTTCTCCCATTTGGAATGTCATCCTCCTTCCTCCTTGGCAATCTCAAATCTATGGAAGGACCAGCTTTACACATCTTTCTCACAGTACTTTGGAAGCCCTCTATGCGGTGGTGGTGAAAAGTGGTGTCATTGGTTTGATGCCACTCATGTTGGCATAACCTATCTTATATTATTAACATAGCATTTGTGAAAACATTGCATAATATGTAAAATATTAAAGTGTACATGCTGATGACATAACCAACTGCAACAGAGTGTTTCTGAATAGGAGGAAGAAGGGAGGGTGTTAATGTAACCAGAAGAATGCAGATCTGGATATGAGTGTGTGCATGGAATAAATACTCATTAGATCATCACCGGTTGTTAATATGCTACCAATAAAGTCAGAACCAGGTGCCTTTATTTTTGGTGAAAATCAGTAGCTCTTAGTCTGGAAACCTGTCTTTAAATGTGGCCAAAACAAAAACATGGAATTGACTAAGAAACAGTTTCAAAGACTCTATTGAAATGAAGGCTGATATAAAATAAGTTTGGCTACAGAAATATAGGCTGGACTCTTATTTGATCAACATGATTGTACATAAGCCCCTCCAGCTGGACAATGGGGGCCTTGGGCTGTATAAGTTTGGGCATAGCTGCTTGCAAATAGGTTTTACATGAAGGATGCTTGTATTCATTACTTATTACATATTATTTAAAAAAATCAAATAAAAAATATGTTTGGAAAAGTTTATTGCCAGTAGATTGATCTCTTAAATCTCAACTCATATTGAGAGGACAAAGAATATTCATTTTTCAAGTTTTTCTGGAAAATCAAACTTTGATGAAGCAATTATAAAGATTAAATGATTTCAGGGTTGGAGAGATAGCCTAGCAGTTAAGAGCACCGACTGCTCTTGCAGAGGACCTGGATTCGATCCCCAGCACCCACATGGCAGCTGAGAACCAACTGTAACTCCAATTCCAGGAGAACTCCAGTTCCAGGGGAATCCGAGACCCTCTTCTGACCTCCATGGCATTGCACAACACGGGTGCACATACCTACATGCAGACAGTACATTCATACACATAAATAAATAAATAAAATTTAAAAAAATGATGTCTCTTTCTTAAAAAAATTAAATGATTTCATGTTTATGAGACTTATTTTCTATCCATCTTTGTCTCTGACAGTGCACATGGAAAATAGAATTCTTTTGCCTAATAAGATGAAAAGTTATAGCCAGTGTCTTGCTAAGGCATTATCTTTTCAAAGTTACAAGGCATGTGCTCCTCATATGGAACATATTCAGAAACCCCAGTTAGCTGGGCATGGTGGTATCTGCCTGTCATCCCAGTACTCAGGAGGCTGAGGTTGCAGATGCAGGAACTTACTATGAGGCTGGGCCTCATAGTAAGATCTTACCTCAAAAGAAAAGAAAAACACACAACCCAAACCATACAAAACTAAAGTAAGACAGAAACAAGTAAACAAAAAATTCAGTTTCTGCAGGGGCCTATGGTAACAACCAGGAAGAGGAATGACATCACAAAGTAGATAGATAATTTATCAAAATGAAATGAAATCCTAAAGTTAATGTTTAAACCTTTCAAAACAGCAGAGACTGACAGTTATTAAATACTTTCAGTGTACTTTGCTCTGGCACGGGGCCTTTCTTCCTATTTAAATGTTTGCCTTTAGTAATTGTGGGATAATAAAATCCTCATTTTATAGGAAAAGAGACTGTGGCGTATAGACTTATGTTTAAATTCAGATTTCAGACATGTGTTTTTAAAGATTCTTTATTTGCCCCCACATACCACAGGCAAGCACATCTTCAGTCATGTAGATTTATTGCCCACTCCACCCTGAACAGGAGTTCTGAATGGTAGCTCTCCTTGATGTAGCAAGAATCCAATGCTAAGGCAGAGCTGACTGGAGGAGTCGGGAGGACAAACAGCTGTAATAGTCAATTGTCTGTAACCAATGTGCCTGGAGTCGCCGTCTTTCATCCAGACTGTACGGATGCATTTTAAAAATGACATCTATTACCACATTAGAGACAACCCATAATAATCTCTTATAGAATGTTTGTCTCAATTGTAGGTATTTAATGCCATTATACCAAATTTCGAAGTGCTCTGATGGTAAACAGACATGGAGAAATAGATGAAGACGGCTCACTCACAAGTTCTCAAAGTCAGGGCCTCTCTCTCCCTCCTTCCCTCCCTTTCCCTCCCTCCCTCCCTCCCTCCCTCCCTCCCTTCTTCCCTCCTTTCCTTCCTTCCTTCCTTTTTCTTTCCTCAGTAATTTATTTTCTAAAGTCTTAAGTTTTCTGGTCTTATGAATTATAGAGTTTCTTCTTTAAAGAAAGAAAAGACTTCACACAAATTCTATTATTATCACAATAGAACTCAATTGTTAATGTTATTATTACAAAGAGGGGAAAAATTCATTCGATCCTGTCATACATGCAAAGGTACGCTAATATCACCCAGGTTAAAACTTTATGTCTAGCTCTGATAGAGGGCAAATTGGAAGAGTTGAGTTATACACCCATGACTAAAGAAGTCAGACTGGAGATGCTGACAGGCCCTCACCTCCAGCAGTACCAGTAAGCACTTACTCAAAAAGGAGCAAACCGCAGGAGACAGTGATGTGCATGTTGGACCAGGTCCTAAGCATTTAGAAAGAGCTGGGGATTATCCTGTTCCATATTGCGGTTACATTTGTGGTTTCTAACTATTTGCTGTCTGCTTTTCTCTTTTCTTTAGGCACAGGGCATGGTTATAATGATATGTAAACAAAATGAAAAAATAATTAGCAATATCTTTTACTGTTCTAATTTAGCATTATTAAAACAGCACAATATTGCCTCTGAAGAAAGTAGTAGAAGGCAAATGCTGTTAAATAGAAATTAAATCCCAATATGCTGGCATATTATTATCTACACACTTGGCTAACTGTGTCTGCATCTCTGCCAGGCAAGCCATGACTATAAGATGATAAAGGAAATCTAGGAAGAGGGTAGAGAGATGGCTCAGCAATCAAGAGCACTGGCTTTATTTGCAGAGGACCCAGATTCAATTCCCGACGCTCAAAAGGTAGCTAACAACCCTCTGTAACTCTAGTTCCAGGGCAGCTCACGCCCTCTTCTGTCCTTTACTGGGATTGCATGACATGGATTATGTATGCATGACATTACATGTATGCAGGCATAATACTCATACACATTAAATAAATAAATATGAATAAATAAATAGATAAAGAAAAATTTTAAGAAGGAAATGTAGGAAGAAGTCTAACATTCCCAGAATTACTTTGCCTTTTTTTGGGGGGGGTCTTTTTGAGACAGGGTCTCCCTTTAGTCCCAGCTGTCCTGGAGCTCATTCTGTAGACCAGACTGGCCTTGAACTCAGAGATCCGCCTGCTTCTGCCTCCCAAGTGCTGGGATCAAAGGCATGCAGCATCATACTTGGCTACTGCTTTTACATTTTAAGAGCTGAAGGCCGAAGACTTCAAGCACATCCAGCCTTCCAGAAAGCAGGTATTTGTTGCCAGAGGTTCCAGGTAGGTGAACCCATCAAAATACTCAAGTGGTTTCTTCAAAGAAGCATTCACGGAAACACAAACCAATTCTAAATATTGACAGATGTTGACTTTAGTTTCAGAGTCAAAAATATGTCACCAGCTTCAGCAAAAGAGAAGAATAAACAAAATAAGTGTAAGAGTCTTGAATATTTGTTGGATCAGGAAGCATGAGGATTTATGACACTATTATTTCTATTTGTGTGCTTTTGAAATTTTTAATGGTAAAGTTCATTTTTAAAAGTCATCACCTCAAGAATGATTTGTTTGATGATCTTTGGAACTTCCTACGTGTCTGGGCATGTATATATGTATTTTCTTGAAATACTTCCAACAAAATGTCCAAAATTTTTTCATCGCACTTGAGTTTTACATTGCACATTGCAATATTTGTATAGCACTGGGATTTGCCAAGTTTTGATTATGGTCTTTACAAAGTAAAGTACCTTGCAGAACTCCCATATGTACAGAGCAACTGGGGCTCTCCTTAGAGCAGTGACATCCTTAAAGCTGTCAACACATTTGGAAAGCAGTATTGCAAACATTTGAGTTACCTCAGCTATGAGCTAAGCAGAACAGCGAACGCAATGAACAGATTGGAAAGGAGCTTCGAGAGGTGGAGATTTGGAGATGATTGGCAAACCAGGAAACACTGCTGAGACCTCAGTTCCACTGGCATGGCCTCTGGTTTAACTCTTAATTGGGAACGAATTCCCTTGGAAGTGTGCGGTCATTTTTAGTTTTTCCTCAGGATCGGACACTACCTATGTTATCAAAATCAAGCTCATAGAATGCAATTTAGGGCCTGGCAAGTTTCTTGGGTGCTCTCCTTGGCCTATGAGGACACAGCTACCCATGTGCCTGCATACACTTTGTCTGTAATTGTTCGCTGCTTGTCTGCCCACAAGCATCAGGTGCCTAACCTTCAGGACAGCAGCTCTTCTCACATTCACTTCTTATCTGTGTGGAGTTGTCCTGCTCTGTCTCACCAAACCTCTCAAATAGCCACCTGGCTGGCTAAGCTTAACAGCCCCGATGGGGTTCTTTTCCCATCAAAATAGATGTTTCTTAGAACATAATGCATTTCTCCTCTTTACTCGGTGGATATGAAGACATATTCAGTCATTCTGCCAGTTTGGGATTCCCCTTTCAAACTTGGATTGGGGCCATTCCCCCATGCTTCTGTTATTACCTTCTCCTCTTGGGTTTGGTTTCCTTTTAGTTCCAGCCCTCTATGAAATACTCTAACCTTCTGCCAGCAAGTAAGCTCTGATAAAGCACATTTTAGCCATATAGGATCTTATAAGGAAAAAGCTATTTTTATTTATTTACTTTTTCTTTTTTTGGAAAAAGCTATTTTTAATTTTTTTTTTTTATTTCCGTATGTGTATCAATGTACTGTCTGCATGCAGGTCTGTGCACCCGTGTCGTGCAATGCCGCGGAGGTCAGAAGAGGGTCTCGGATTCCCCTGGAACTGGAGTTCTCCTGGAATTGGAGTTTCAGACGGTTCTCAGCCACCATGTGGGTGCTGGGGATCGAACCCGGGTCCTCTGTAAGAGCGGTCGGCGCTCTTAACCGCTAGGCCATCTCTCCAGCCCGAAAAAGCTATTTTTAAAGAAGGTAATCAGTTGAATTTATTTAAAACAAAAAAATATTCTATTACATTTGTGTGTGTGTGTGTGTGTGTGTGTGTGTGTGTGTGTGTGTGTGTGATGTATTGAGTTATAAATAAAAGACAGGCATGCCGGGTGTGGTGGCACACGCCTTTATCCACACTCGGAGGCAGAGGCAGGTGGATCTTTGTGAGTTCAAGGCCAGCCTGGTTTTACAGATTAGTTCCAGGACAGCTGGCTACAGGGGAGACCTGTCTCCAAAAGATCAAAAAAAAAAAAAAAAAAAAAAAAGACAGGCACATGAGACTTATAGGCCGATAGTGGTGCACGCTTTAGAAATGGAGGAATGGAAATAAAGAGATAAGGCAGCCTCAGGTACACAGGTACAGGGTCAGAAGATTGATAGCCTCTGGAGGAAGTGTGCCCTTTGGAATTCTGGGAAGCCCAGATCTAACAGTGTGTATCACAAAGTACCCATGAAGGCCAGAGAACAATTTGCATGAATCAATTGTCTCCTTCCATTTTGGGGGTCCTAGGGATCTAACTCAGGTTAATAAGATTCATCATTGTATTTGTCACTTTTCTGTTGCTGTGATAAAACCACCACAACCAAGGGAATTTAGAAAAGAAAGGGACTATTTGAGCTTACAAATGATGGTTCTAGGGAATTAGAGTCCATCATGGCCAGGAGGGATGATGGTAGGAGCTGGAACAGAAAGCAAGGCAGGTACAGGAAGCAGAGAGAGCAACTGGAGACTGGCAAGGCTTTAAGAACTCTCTAAGCCTGCCCCAATGATGTGCTTCCTCCATCATGGCCACACCTTCTAAGATTTCCCAAAGCAGTGCTACCAACAAAGGACAAAATGTCCAAATACTTGGAGACTATACGGGACATTCACATTCAAAACCACCACAACCATTAACAACATTTTGATTTATTTTACATGCATTCATTGCATTAACTAAGTACCCCCAAATTTATTTATAAAGAACTTAATTGCTATATATTAGAAATTATTATAATATATATATATATTTATTGGAAAAGTATTATTGCTTTTCCAATAATAGTCTGACACTGGAGAGTTTAAGGTCAAGGTGCTTGAAGATTTGTTTTTGGTGAGGTTCTAGGCTTTCTGTTTCCAAAATGCTGCCTTCTTGCTGTGTCCTCTGGCAGGGAGTGGAGCTGCATTCTTACAAGATGGATGGCAGGAGGCAGAAGAGGCCTCACACTAGTTCTCTCCAGCCATTTTGTATGCCCTAATTTATTCATGATTCAGGCATTGTGGCTGAATCTCCCAGCAGGCCCTTCCTCTTAAATGCTAGGACAATGGGGATTAAATTTCAACAGGAATTTTGGAAGAGACACATCCAAGGTATAGTATAATGCCAAGATTTATCTAGTCATATGCAAGTATTGAATGATTACTGTGTGCCTAGCTCTTTGCTGAGGCTGCTGTAGGGGGGAGTTAAGCAGGAGGAGTGACAAACTTACCAAAGTGAGACTCCTTAGGAGGAAACCTCAAAGAGCAAGGAAATCCCATTCAGGGCAGTTGGGGACAGGCTGATGGAATCTGAGATTGAATTCTTGACACAAGGAGTAATCAATGTAGGATGACATGAAGTGGAAAGTGCATCAAATATGAGAGAATGTGTGAAACGTTTGAAGTGGGAAATCCAATGTGTGACTTGCTTGAATTCGGCAGGTAATAGGTGGAAGATATTCCAATTGATTTCAACCAACCATGATAGACCACGAAATGGGAAAAACAGTTAAGCTAGCAAGGTTAAACAGGTCCCCTGTGCCTCACCTTGAGCCAGTTACCTTACCTTTATACTTCAGAGAGAAACATTTGTTTCTTTGGCTGTTTTTTCGATTAAGATGAAATCATGGCTGTCATCAGGGCACAAAAATGAGCATTCATTATTGAGGGTAGTGGGCAGAAGTTATAATTGGCTCAAGAGAAAAACTTAAGAACAAATGCATTTATTTATTGATAGGGGTTTTGGAAATGTGGGTACAGATGCAAAGCAGAGTGTTTAGGAAATGGAGAGGTAAGGGGTGCGGGGGCCAGAAATGGCGGGTCATGAGGATCCAGGAGATCAAAGAAGATTTATGGAGCTACTGGCAAATAAGACATGCTTCATTGGCTCTAGGGTAGGGTACACAGGCTGCTGGACAGGCAGACACCGGGCAAGAATGCATGGTTCCGAGGACATTTTATAAAAAACACACACAAAGGTGGCTTGTTGCCTAAACTCATTATGTAGCAGATTACATCAGTGTCTACTTGGGGGAGCCCTGGACATATAATATCAATCATTCTGTGCTGGCTCATAGCCCCCCGATTGTTAGTACCTGTTGCCTAAATATAAACATCAGTACCCTGTTGTCTAAATATAAACAGACCACCAAAATACCTTCAAAAGAAAAGTCAATTGTCTACCTGTAGACAAAAACTGCACAGTGTAGGTCTGATTTATTTATTGTTATTTGTTTATTTTGCTGTAAGATAATTTAGAACTACAGAGAAATCTATAAAAGCAATTAATACAACTTGTTTAAAATATATACCTGTAGTTATAACCACAAAAAACTGTGATTGTTTTATTTAAGACACTTGAAAGGATTATTCCTGTACATATTCTCAAAAGCAAGTAGTTTTAGATCAGCTGATTTGATTGTTCATTATATATTTTTTTTACTTTAAATGTAGTCTAGTTCTGAGTGATATTGTGATTAATATACAGCTTTTGCTCTAACACAATCTTTTTGTTAGAAGTTTTCTGAGAATTAAAAAAATATTTTATTATTTTTATTTTATGTGTGTGAGTGTGTTGTCTACATGTATGTAAGCACTCGCATGTTGTGCCATGCCCAAGGAACTGAGTTGGTTCCTCCAGTTACAGTTATTAGCTGTTATCTGGGTGCTAGGTACTGAACCTCAGTCCTCTGCAAGAGCAGCCAGTGCTCTTAACCCCTGAGCCAGCCTTTCCAGCCCTTCTTCTAGGAATTTTATAAAAGATATAGAAAAATGTTTGTCTAACCTACACCAGTAACATACATACATTATTTAAGTCATGTGAAGTTGAGACACTTTGTACATTTGACTCAGGGTCACTAACTGAATATAAGGCTGCCAAGACCAGGTTCTGACTGATCCTCCTGAACAGACATTAGTTTGGTATTTATTTAAGTAGATAATAAACAATGAAGGAAAATCCTAATGGTTTTCCAGTGTATTCACATAAACTCTTGATCTGCTCTTGTTCCATGTAATATTACCTATTAAAAAAAGGTTTGCTTCTTATAGTTTTAGTGGGAAAATGGGAAGAGCAAAAAAAGAAGGAAGAAGCATAAAACTTTGATAAAAATAATTATGTAGCTCACAGAGGAGACATCTGCAAAATGTAGGGTCCTGATTGTATGAAATGGGCCCAAACCCCACATTTTCTTACTTTATGATGTCATGCAATTCTTCAATTCATGTCTGAGGAATTTGCAGTTACCTATCATTTGTAGAGTAGTCACAAAATTTCCCTCAAGCTATCCAGAGGAGCTATAGAAAATAAAACAATGATTTTATGTCATTGCTTTGCTAATGCCTTGGGAGCTATTCAGCCCACCCACATTCTATCAAGATGCCATTATGGGAAGAATAAACTCCTTGTAACACAAAGCAATACAATTTCAAGAATGTGGTGTTGTGCATGCCTGTAGTCATTACAAAAATGGCTCTTCAAGTAACTCACAGCCATCTCCTGACTCATTGACTTCATCTAATTCTGCACTAGATCATATGAACATAAAAGTAATGAAGTTATTTTGTAAACTGAAATTCAGGGCCTTGTTTACTTAAGAACTCCATCCTCTATACTGTTTAATTTCATGTACCGAATGTCCCATTCCATGCCCATGCCAGAGCAACCAGATAACAGTATGTGGCCGAATGAGTTACTCCTCACCTTCTTCCTAATGTATATGATAACTGGGCCCCATTCCCAGAGACTGACAAAACAGAGCTGAGACAAAGCCCAGTACTGTGCATGTTCAATGTTTCCAGGTGGTGCTAATTCTAGTTACTTTTTGTTGCTGTGATCAAACAGCATGACTGAGGTAACTTAGAGCAAGATGAATTTATTTGGCTTACAGTTCCAGAAGGAAGAGTGTATCATGGTAGGGAGGCATGGAGGCAGTGTCAGCCGCAACAGAAAGCTGAAAGCTCATGTCATCAAGCAGGAAGAGGAAGCTAGAAAGGGGATGTGTCTCTGAACTCTTTTTTTTTTTTTTTTTTTTGTTTTTTTTAAGAAGGGGTTCCCTGTAGCCCCAGCTGACCTGGAACTTACTCCATAGACCAGGCCGGCCTTGAACTCACAAAGACCTGCCTGCCTCTGCCTCCCCAGTGCTGGGATTAAAGGCGTGCACCACCACACTCAGTGACTCCGAACTCTTAAAGCTGACCCCAACTGATATGCTTCCTCCAGCAAAGTAGCACCTCCTAAACCCCCATACACAACACAACACTATTCAAATACTCTAGCCTATAGGGGACACTTCATTCAAACCACCACATCTGAGGACCATACTGTAGATCAGTCTCTATAGTCCTCCAGTTCTTCATCTGAGAGACAGTGGCAACAGCTCTTGTTGAATAAGGTTGTTAATTTCCATGCATGATTCCATGTCCTGCGGTCCTAGACTGAATAAAAAGGAGAAAGCAGATTGAGCTGCAGCAACTATTGCACTCTGCTTCTTGAGCTTCCCACTATTGTGCTTTTCCCAACAAGATGGACTGTATCCCTTCAAACTATAAGCCAATTCAAATGATTCCTGTCTTAGGTTGCTACTTGCCTCATGCTTGGTCAGTAACAAGGAAAGTAACTAAGGCAGAATATTGCTTACAAGAAGTGGGGTCATTGCTGCGATAAACCACATTAATTCATGAGGACCAAACAGTCCTTTATAAGGAATTATAATCAGTTCATGAGAATCAGGACTGAGACCAGCATGGAGGATTCTCATGGTATGTCAAGTATGGCAGACAGTATTAATTTCCATACAATTATTTCTCTTCATTCCTTGACTCTTAATTCCTCCAGATGTTAAGATATCTACCTAAGAGTGGCTAAATGCTTTAGAGAGAACTGATCAGCTTGGCCTACACCATGGTAATATTCCTCGAGCATAGGGTGCAATTCTTAAGGTCAATAAGAAATATGGGTCAAAATGTCTTTATTTATATAAAGTGACATGTAGAGAGACTCAACCCTCTTTTGCTTCTGGCTCTTGAGGTATCTGTAGTTTGCTCATGACTACTGCAGTGATTACCATAAGGGGAGTCAACCTGAGGACAGGGTAAGGATGAGGGAACAGAAAGAGGAAGGAAATCTAGGTCTTTGATTATGCAGTTAAACCATTGACAACTGTCTCTCAAATTACTCTCATGATTCTTAATTAGACATGGACACCCGAGGATACATTTTGCTTACTGGGTAAACCTTTTTCAATTCTGTTTTCATCTACTTGCTGTTAAAGGTGTCTTAACTGGCATACCAATTTAAAAAGCACATTACCTTTAAAATTAATTTCCATGATTACAGTGGTACTATGCAACATTGATGGAAAATATAACCAAATTATTAGCTTCTTGTGCCCTCAGTCCCTTCATTTGTGTAATGAGATTGTTAGGTTATCCTAAGTTTTAAATGCTGGGAATAATTTGATTGCATGCCATGCAAAACATATTGGTGTTCCATCCCTTCAACAATGGGATCATACTGTAACCTGAAAGCTATATGAGATAACACATGTGTAACATGAAGACCATATATGTGCTTAAATCATACTTTTCTTGTTGTTTTGATGCAGGGACTCTCTGTAGTTTGAGCTAGCCTGAAACACACTTTGTAGACCAGGCTGCCTCCTGAGTGCTGGGATTCAAGGCATGTGCCCCATACCTAGCCTTACTTTAATGATTCTTTAACATCACATTAATTGTATGCTCTGATTTATGTAGATGTTAGCACTGTGGAGTCCTTGACAATTGCAGAGTTTTAAATGATGTTTTGGCAAAATAATAATAAATGCCTGTAATATTTATAACTTTCATGGGGGAAAGGGCAACAGAAATAATAGTTGGAAAAATTTCACAAGGCACCTTTCTATACATATGTATAGAACTGACTGTATTTAAAATGAAGAGTTTGATGTTAGGATGATAAACAGACGTGGGAGCATGGGCTGTTTTCTCTCTAGAAGTATACCTGCCTGTGCATCCTTCATATTACTCATGCTTATAATGGACTTTCATCTGTTCTCCCCTTTCATTCACTCTCCCTGTCCAGATGAAACCTCTTTCCAACAAGTCCTCCTCCTACTTTTATGTGTGACTCTCTGGGATTAATGAGAGTTTCTTGCATAAGAATGAGTGGGAAGTATTTACTAGAGCCTGGATAACTTGGTAGTGCCCATACTACTGAAGAAAATGAAAGCATCTCCCCGAACAACTATCATCTGCCAACAGCTCCTCAGCTAATGGTTAATGGTGGATCCACATGAGCACTCCCCATCCATAATGAAATATTCATGGTCGATATTGTGCAGGTCTTATAGGAAGCTTTCTTTTTATGCCAAACAGAGAACACGCAGCCCTGCTAAGGGGAATGGGGGACACAGTGCCCGCTTTGCGGACACTGTGGGGAGCTGATCCCTTGGCACAGAGGCCAGTTAGCTACTTCCTGTAGCCTGGCTCGCATGATACTTTCAACTCAGGCCCTTAGCCTGGACCCGCGAGATATGTGTTCCACTCCTGGCCGTGGCTTCTCACCTGCCCAGAGCCTGGACAGGAGTGGATGGCTGATCGCCTCCCTTCAGCCAATACCCACTCACAACACCAGCTACCCAGACTGGTGATCCGCAAAGGAATGTCTTTCCAACACACTGGCCACCCAAACGAAATGCAGGCCTACCTTACTTAGCCTTTATGTGCGTGATAATTAGTAAAAATAACGGCTGGGAATTCTGTGATGATGTTACTATGAAATTCAAATTTACTCCTTGCTACAGCCTGCTTTTATAAAATAAATGACTTCAGTTCCCGGAGCCAATTATAGGCCCCCCAATTCCGCGCCACTGCACACCTTGCCCCACCCAGCATCACACACCTAGGCCATGCTGCTTGCTCCTCCTTTGGGGGGGGGGGCAGACCCTCGGCCATGCGGTGCTAGTTGGAAAGCAGCCCGCACTTCAACCTGGGTTTCCTACAAGGTCTGATGTAAGCGGCCACTGCTATGGTGAGTTCTTGAGTACAATGGATATGTCAAGCCCAGAAGACCTTTCATAATTTCGCACATCTCGCCATCCTCTGGCTGTTACATTCTTTCTGTCCCCGCTTCCACAACATTCCTGAGCCTTTGAGGGATGTATAGATGTCGCATTCAAGGCCGACTTCCATTATCACTTGTTTTTGACACTTTGATCAGTCAGGAGTCCCTCAGAAACCTCCATCTGCTGCGAATATTCCTTTGCTCTGTTGGTTTGTAGCTGATCTGTCCATGAAATTCCTTGTGGGTTTTTCTTATCCAAAAGTTTTCTTTGGGTCCTAGATGTGCAAATGTCTTAGTCAATTCCTTGTTGCTATTGAGTGAAACATTAGACACTTTCAATGGCTTGGTGAACAACTCAGGGTGAGCAGTTATCAAAGGCAATCTCTGCTCCTTCCTAATGTCAGATATCTGTAACTTCATGTCTGTGTTTGTATTTAGGTAACACCTCTGCTGTGTTTTTTTCCAGCAATGCATATGATTGGGAATATTTGCAAGCTATGCTGAGCAAGATTCCCAATCATTTCTATTCTAGCAGACTAGCATGAGGCTGGCCTGAGTCTTCTGTGAGAGTTCCACCACTATCCTGAGCTAGCTGGAGAAGAAAGGCAGAGGTCGTTTCTCCAGTGGCTGAAGCTAAGCCTCACTGGGTTCCTCATCACCCTTCTTGGGGCTCAATCTGGTGAAGGCAGTGGATCTCTAGGCAGGCGAGTGGAACTCTAGGGCCCAAGCCAGGGTCTCTAGCCAGGCCATTTCAATCTTCCCTTCACATTTGGCTGAAGGTTCACATCCTTTTAAATCAGAGCACTGTTCTTACCTCAGCTTACAGTCCTTCAATCCTTTGGCCTGAACTGTGCTGGGAATCCCTTAGGAGCATAATTTTGATGTGCAAAGCTGTATGTTTAGACAAAAAACGTCTTACACTTGATCTTTGATACTCAAGGTTATTGCTTCTACTATAAGTACAAGAAACAAGAAACCAGAAAAGGAGAAAAAATACCTAAAAGAAACATTGTCAGTTCTTCCACAATTTTATCTTATCATATCTGATGGTCATTTTTCCCTTTGTAATTATATGTACCCTTCCTTTCTTCTTTTCTTCCCTTCTTTCCTTCTTTCCTTCCTTCCTTCCTTCCTTCCTTCCTTCCTTCCTTCCTTCCTTCCTTCCTTCCTTCCCTCATTTCCTCCCTCTTAATTCTTTCTTTCTTTCTTTCTTTCTTTCTTTCTTTCTTTCTTTCTTTCTCTTTCTTTCTTTTTTTCTCATTTTTGTTATATATCAACATAATAGACTTGACCCTTCCACCTCGGCCCTTCTCTAGCTTCATTTACTATAACTCTGCTTCTATAGGGTCTGAGGTGGCCATAGCATTCTCATGTTCTTGTGTTCAAGTGGTTCTCGTGTTCTCTCTCTCTCTCTCTCTCTCTCTCTCTCTATCTCCTCATGGTCATCATTTATTGCAGTCTTTTATTGCATTTCTCTTTGATTACTGCAAAAGCTCCAATTATTTTCTTTTACATTTTTATTTAGAATTAGAGTTCACTCTGGATAGAGATCATTCGTTCATTCATTCATTTTCTCATCTAAAAACATCTATTTGTCCATCAGGTATCATATCCTGGCCTAAATGTTGGTGACCTGAAGTTGAAAATGCAACAAGGACCTAAATTTGGGAAATTTTAGTCTCTTAGAAAGACAGACTGCGCTGGGTGTGGTGACACACACCTTATATCCCAGCACTTGGGAGGTAGAAGCAGGCGGATCTCTGTGAGTTCAAGGCCTGCCTGGTCTACAGAGTGAGCTCCAGGACAACTGGGACTAAAGGGGAGACCCTGTCTCAAAAATCCCCCCCCCTAAAAATAAGAAAGACAGACTGAAAACTAAAAGATGAGAAGACTGTGGCTGGAGTTTTGATGGTGGGAGTGCAAGGAACCTCATGTGGACAGGTCATGGCTGTCTAATCGTGTCAGGGATTGTGGGACGCACTTCCTAAAAACTCTGATTTCTAATCATATTCACTAAAAGATGAAGAAGATTAAAGTAGAAAAAATTTCTTGGCAGGATAATTGTGAAAAGGACCAGAAATTATGGGAAATGGATAAAAAAAAATTCTGTTTGACTTGAACTGAGAACTTCTTTGTCTTGGAGTGGGGTGAGGCAGAATAAGTGTGGAGAGAGCCCCAGAAGGCCCCCAGTGGCCATCTAACAGTATGGATGTCATCTGAGAGCCCCAGACCTTGGTGGGTTCTTATGGGTATAAGCAGGAACACAAGAAACCCCATGGCAATAGAACTGTTCTTTGTGCTAATGGTCACACTTCAGTTGTGCACTTGTACTTTAAATTTACAAGATATTATTAGGGGAAACTAAGTCTCATTGGGGGAGCCAGGTACTTGGACTGCAGCCTCGTCCCTAATGCAGATTAGCAGTGTGTTAGGCAGCCTCTGGGACCGTGTCTACTGCTTCTCACCTGATGATACCTGTCCTTGGGATCAACCAACTATAAGTGGGAAAAATGATGTCTTTATTGAACATGTACAGATTTTTTTCTTCTTAGCTTCCTCTAAATTATACAGCATAGAGCCACTATTTATATAGCAATTACACTATATTAGGGGCTATAAGTTAGTACCTTAAAGTATATAGAAAGGATTTACAGAGGACATATACAAATACTGTGCCATTTTTATTTTTATTTTTTTATCTCAATATTTTTTATTTGTTTTTTTAACAATAAGTAATAAGTAGTGAATACAAGCATCCTTCATGTAAAACCAATTTGCAAGCAGCTATGCCCAAACCCACACAGCCCAAGGCTCCCACCAACCAGCTGGAGGGACATGTATGTACAATCATGTTGATCAAATAAGAGTCCAGTCTATATTGCTGTAGTTTCACCATTCACCCCAATCACAGTCCTTACATTTTACCATGCCCCCTCTTCAGCAGATTGTTCCCTAGGCTTAGAAAAGGGGCACAATTGGGAGAGAAGCAAAACAGTCTACTTTCTCTGGAGATGTCGTTTTGGACTCTGATCAGTTCAGGCTGTTTCCTTTCATGGGTTGACAGTTTATCCAGGAATAACCTTTCAGTCCTACTGTGCCATTTTTATACTTGGGACTTGAGTTGCTGTTGATTTGCATAGCAGGGTGGGGACCCTGACATCAGTCCACTGCAGCTATCTATGAACCACAGTCAGAGATGACTGTACTTATGCCTCTCCATGGTCTCCTTCAACAATGAGTGGGACTTGTTTGCCTGACTAGTTGAACATGACGGAAATGACTGTGAGACCCAAGGCTAGGTCATAGGGGCCTTGTGACTTTTGCTTTTCTTCCCAAATAATTTTCTTTTAGGGGAGCCTGTGTGAAGGTATCAAGAACCCCTGTGGAGAAGCCCACCTGTGCTGGACTTTGAGCATCCTGCTTACAGCCAGCACCAAGGTGCCAAGTATGAGGGTGACCCCCTTTGTAAGTGATCCTTTCAGTCCCAAAGTTTTAAATAATTGCAATTCTAAATGATACAAGGCATCTTATGAGAGACTGATTCAGAATCACAAACTGAAACAGAAATTAATTGTTGGTGCCAAATCATAAGATTGTGGAGATTTTTCATATGATGGCAGATTTCCAGGACAAGCTATGTGGCCCTGGGCAGCATCCACTCACACAGGAAAATCACACCATCTTCTTTCCAGTATTATTGAGTGAGGCAAACATGTCAAATGTAGTCAGCAACAACAAGCAGCAAATTATATATGTTTGTTAACTATTGATTATCACTATCATCATTTTTGGTATTCCTGTCTACACTGTATTCAGCTGTTTCTAGAGCTCTAACTCTCAGGTCTGGTGCAAGAGCCTAGTTCTACCCAGCCACTTGACAGTGTGCTATGTATGACCCTAGCAGCTCCTTCCTTGGAATTCAGGTAATATGGACTAGATATGAACACAATTATTTTTATGAAGAAAATATGAGCTATCCATAAAGATGTTACAATATAATTTCCTGTTTTAATTTTTTTTCTAAAAGCAATTTATTCACAATGACCTTTGTTTTACTCTGAGGGTTTCTGTTTCTCTTTTGTTTACTAAAGGTTCTATTTTTTTCAAACAAAAGAGCATCCAGTTTCTTATCCTCACCCCTGATATGTGCATCTTAAGTTTCAAGAATTAGATGTACAAAAGGGAAGATGAGAAGCGTTCACTGCCGGAGTGTTAGGGGGGTGGTCACTGCTGGATTGTTAGGAGGGGTGGTCACTGCTGGAGTGTTAGGAGGGGTGGTCACTGATGGAGTGTTAGGGGGGTGGTCACTGCTGGAGTGTTAGGAGGGGTGGTCACTGCTGGNGGGGTGGTCACTGCCGGAGTGTTAGGAGGGGTGGTCACTGCTGGAGTGTTAGGAGGGGTGGTCACTGCTGGAGTGTTAGAGGGGTGGTCACTGCTGGAGTGTTAGGAGGGGTGGTCACTGCCGGAGTGTTAGGGGGGGTGGTCACTGCCGGAGTGTTAGGAAGGGTGGTCACTGCCGGAGTGTTAGGAGGGGTGGTCACTGCCGGAGTGTTAGGAGGGGTGGTCACTGCCGGAGTGTTAGGGGGATGGTCACTGCCGGAGTGTTGGGGGGGTGGTCACTGACGGAGTGTTAGGAGGGGTGGTCACTGCCGGAGGGTTAGGTGGGACGGTCACTGCCGGAGTGTTAGGAAGGGTGGTCACTGCCGGAGTGTTAGGAAGGGTGGTCACTGCTGGAGTGTTAGGAGGGGTGGTCACTGCTGGAGTGTTAGGAGGGGTGGTCACTGCTGGAGTGTTAGGAGGGGTGGTCACTGTCAGAGTGTTAGGAAGGGTGGTCACTGCTGGAGTGTTAGGAGGGGTGGTCACTTCCGGAGTGTTAGGAAGGGTGGTCACTGCTGGAGTGTTAGGAGGGGTGGTCACTGCTGGAGTGTTGGGGGGGGTTATTTTGGCTCTTTTGGGTTGTCTCACTTACACAGGTAGATGTTGGGCAGCTGCATGGTTGACGGAGATTATAAAGGTAATCCAAGCCATATACCTGAAACCCACAGCCCATATCATCCTAAATGGGGAAATGACAGAAACATTCCTTTTAAAGGTAGGAACTCAGCAAGGCTGCCCCCGTCACTCTTCAATATAGTGCTTGAAACACTTGCTAGAGCAATAAGGCAAGAAAAGGAAATTAAAGGAGTACTAATTGGAAAAGAGGAAGGCAAGCTATCCCTATTTGCTGATGATATGATTGTTTACTTAAGGGATGCTACAAACTCCACCAGAAAACTCCTAGAAATGATTAACAGCTTCAGCAAGGTGGCAGGATACAAAATTAACCTAAAAAAAAAAATCAATGGCCTTTCTTTACACCAACAACAAGTAAGTGGAGAAAGAATTCAAAGAGACCTTCTCATTCACAATAACCTCAAAAACAATAAAATACCTAGGAACAAACCTAACCAAAGACACCAAAGATCTTTACAACAAAAATTTTAAACCCTTAAAGAAAGTAATTGAAGAAGACATCAGAAGATGGAAAAACCTCCCATGTTCATGGATTGGGAAATTTAACATTGTAAAAATGTCCATTCTACCGAAACTCTTGTATAGATTTAACGCAATCCCAATCAAAATCCCCAAGAGTTTCTTCACAGGCTTGGAAAAAAAAGTCCTTAAATTCATTTGGAAAAAACAAAAGACCCAGAATAGCCAAAACAACCCTGAGCAAAAAGAGCTACACAGGGGGGATCTCTATACCAGACTTCAAACTATACTACAGGGCTATAGTCATAAAAACAGCCTGGTACTGGCACAAAAACAGACCTGTTGACCAATGGAACAAAACCGAAGATCCAAACCTGAGCACATACAATTTCAGCCATCTTATATTTGACAAGGGGGCCAAGAAGCCACAATGGAGAAAAGACAGCATCTTCAGCAAGTGGTGTTGGCAAAACTGGATCACCACTTGTAGAAGAATGAAATTAAACCCCTACCTCTCACCCTGTACAAAAGTCAACTCCAGATGGATCAAAGACCTCAACGTGAAACCCCAAACTCTGAAGGTGATAGAAGAAAAAGTTGGCAGCAGACTACAAGACATAGGCGTAGGAAAAGACTTCCTAAATCAGACAGCAGCTGCACAAGAATTAAGGTCGACAATTGACAAATGGGACCTCATCAAACTCAAAAGCTTCTGTACATCAAAAGAAACAATCAAGGAAGTGAAGAGAAATCCCACAGAGTGGGAGGAAACCTTCAC